>OZ018306.1:7639378-7722730 GCA_963969485.1 Nomada goodeniana | reverse complement strand
CGAGCGTGAAACCAATACGCCGCTGGGACGTTGTTGGACCGAGCGTGAAAGCAATACGCCGCTGGGACGTTGGTTGACCGAATGTCAAAGCAATACGCCGCTGGGACGTTGTTGGACCGAGCGTCAAAGCAATACGCCGCTGGCACTTGGTTGTACGATCGACAAAACCAATACGCCGCTGGGACGTTGTTGGACCGAGCGTGAAAGCAATACGCCGCTGGGAAGTTGTTGGACCGAGCGTGAAAGCAATACGCCGCTGGGACGTTGGTTGACCGAGCGTCAAAGCAATACGCTGCTGGGACGTTGTTGGACCGAGCGTCAAAGCAATACGCCGCTGGGAAGTTGTTGGACCGAGCGTGAAAGCAATATGCCGCTGGGACGTTGGATCACCGAGCGTGAAAGCAATACGCCGCTGGCACTTGGTTGTACGATCGACAAAACCAATACGCCGCTGGGACGTTGGTTGACCGAGCGTCAAAGCAATACGCCGCTGGGAAGTTGTTGGACCGAGCGTGAAAGCAATACGCCGCTGGGATGTTGGTTGACCGAATGTCAAAGCAATACGCCGCTGGGACGTTGTTGGACCGAGCGTCAAAGCAATACGCCGCTGGCACTTGGTTGTACGATCGACAAAACCAATACGCCGCTGGGACGTTGTTGGACCGAGCGTGAAACCAATACGCCGCTGGGACGTTGTTCGACCGAGCGTGAAAGCAATACGCCGCTGGGACGTTGTTGGACCGAGCGTGGAAGCAATACGCCGCTGGGAAGTTGTTGGACCGAGCGTCAAAGCAATACGCCGCTGGGACGTTGGTTGACCGAGCGTGGAAGCAATACGCCGCTGGGAAGTTGTTGGACCGAGCGTGAAAGCAATACGCCGCTGGGACGTTGGTTGACCGAGCGTCAAAGCAATACGCCGCTGGGACGTTGTTGGACCGAGCGTCAAAGCAATACGCCGCTGGGAAGTTGTTGGACCGAGCGTGAAAGCAATATGCCGCTGGGACGTTGGATCACCGAGCGTGAAAGCAATACGCCGCTGGCACTTGGTTGTACGATCGACAAAACCAATACGCCGCTGGGACGTTGGTTGACCGAGCGTGAAAGCAATACGCCGCTGGGACGTTGGTTGACCGAGCGTCAAAGCAATACGCCGCTGGGACGTTGTTGGACCCAGCGTCAAAGCAATACGCCGCTGGGAAGTTGTTGGACCGAGCGTGAAAGCAATACGCCGCTGGGACGTTGGATGACCGAGCGTGAAAGCAATACGCCGCTGGAACGTTGTTGGACCGAGCGTGAAAGCAATACGCCGCTGGCACTTGGTTGTACGATCGACAAAACCAATACGCCGCTGGGACGTTGGTTGACCGAGCGTGAAAGCAATACGCCGCTGGGACGTTGGTTGACCGAATGTCAAAGCAATACGCCGCTGGGACGTTGTTGGACCGAGCGTCAAAGCAATACGCCGCTGGCACTTGGTTGTACGATCGACAAAACCAATACGCCGCTGGGACGTTGTTGGACCGAGCGTGAAACCAATACGCCGCTGGGACGTTGTTGGACCGAGCGTGAAAGCAATACGCCGCTGGGACGTTGGTTGACCGAATGTCAAAGCAATACGCCGCTGGGACGTTGTTGGACCGAGCGTCAAAGCAATACGCCGCTGGCACTTGGTTGTACGATCGACAAAACCAATACGCCGCTGGGACGTTGTAGGACCGAGCGTGAAAGCAATACGCCGCTGGGAAGTTGTTGGACCGAGCGTGAAAGCAATACGCCGCTGGGACGTTGGTTGACCGAGCGTCAAAGCAATACGCCGCTGGGACGTTGTTGGACCGAGCGTCAAAGCAATACGCCGCTGGGAAGTTGTTGGACCGAGCGTGAAAGCAATATGCCGCTGGGACGTTGGATCACCGAGCGTCAAAGCAATACGCCGCTGGGACGTTGGTTGACCGAGCGTCAAAGCAATACGCCGCTGGGACGTTGGTTGACCGAGCCTGAAAGCAATACGCCGCTGGGACGTTGGATGACCGAGCCTGAAAGCAATACGCCGCTGGGACGTTGGTTGACCGAGCGTCAAAGCAATACGCCGCTGGGACGTTGGTTGACCGAGCGTGGAAGCAATACGCCGCTGGGACGTTGTTGGACCGAGCGTCAAAGCAATACGCCGCTGGGAAGTTGTTGGACCGAGCGTGAAAGCAATATGCCGCTGGGACGTTGGATCACCGAGCGTGAAAGCAATACGCCGCTGGCACTTGGTTGTACGATCGACAAAACCAATACGCCGCTGGGACGTTGGTTGACCGAGCGTCAAAGCAATACGCCGCTGGGACGTTGGTTGACCGAGCGTGAAAGCAATACGCCGCTGGGACGTTGGTTGACCGAGCGTCAAAGCAATACGCCGCTGGGACGTTGGTTGACCGAGCGTCAAAGCAATACGCCGCTGGGACGTTGGTTGACCGAGCGTCAAAGCAATACGCCGCTGGGACGTTGGTTGACCGAGCGTCAAAGCAATACGCCGCTGGGACGTTGGTTGACCGAGCGTCAAATCAATACGCCGCTGGGACGTTGGTTGACCGAGCGTCAAAGCAATACGCCGCTGGGACGTTGTTGGACCGAGCGTGAAAGCAATACGCCGCTGGGACGTTGTTGGACCGAGCGTGAAAGCAATACGCCGCTGGGACGTTGGTTGACCGAGCGTGAAAGCAATACGCCGCTGGGACGTTGGTTGACCGAGCGTCAAAGCAATACGCCGCTGGGACGTTGTTGGACCGAGCGTCAAAGCAATACGCCGCTGGCACTTGGTTGTACGATCGACAAAACCAATACGCCGCTGGGACGTTGTTGGACCGAGCGTGAAAGCAATACGCCGCTGGGAAGTTGTTGGACCGAGCGTGAAAGCAATACGCCGCTGGGACGTTGGTTGACCGAGCGTCAAAGCAATACGCCGCTGGGACGTTGTTGGACCGAGCGTCAAAGCAATACGCCGCTGGGAAGTTGTTGGACCGAGCGTGAAAGCAATATGCCGCTGGGACGTTGGATCACCGAGCGTGAAAGCAATACGCCGCTGGCACTTGGTTGTACGATCGACAAAACCAATACGCCGCTGGGACGTTGGTTGACCGAGCGTCAAAGCAATACGCCGCTGGGAAGTTGTTGGACCGAGCGTGAAAGCAATACGCCGCTGGGATGTTGGTTGACCGAATGTCAAAGCAATACGCCGCTGGGACGTTGTTGGACCGAGCGTCAAAGCAATACGCCGCTGGCACTTGGTTGTACGATCGACAAAACCAATACGCCGCTGGGACGTTGTTGGACCGAGCGTGAAACCAATACGCCGCTGGGACGTTGTTGGACCGAGCGTGAAAGCAATACGCCGCTGGGACGTTGGTTGACCGAATGTCAAAGCAATACGCCGCTGGGACGTTGTTGGACCGAGCGTCAAAGCAATACGCCGCTGGCACTTGGTTGTACGATCGACAAAACCAATACGCCGCTGGGACGTTGTAGGACCGAGCGTGAAAGCAATACGCCGCTGGGAAGTTGATGGACCGAGCGTGAAAGCAATACGCCGCTGGGACGTTGGTTGACCGAGCGTCAAAGCAATACGCCGCTGGGACGTTGTTGGACCGAGCGTCAAAGCAATACGCCGCTGGGAAGTTGTTGGACCGAGCGTGAAAGCAATATGCCGCTGGGACGTTGGATCACCGAGCGTCAAAGCAATACGCCGCTGGGACGTTGGTTGACCGAGCGTCAAAGCAATACGCCGCTGGGACGTTGGTTGACCGAGCCTGAAAGCAATACGCCGCTGGGACGTTGGATGACCGAGCCTGAAAGCAATACGCCGCTGGGACGTTGGTTGACCGAGCGTCAAAGCAATACGCCGCTGGGACGTTGGTTGACCGAGCGTGGAAGCAATACGCCGCTGGGAAGTTGTTGGACCGAGCGTGAAAGCAATACGCCGCTGGGACGTTGGTTGACCGAGCGTCAAAGCAATACGCCGCTGGGACGTTGTTGGACCGAGCGTCAAAGCAATACGCCGCTGGGAAGTTGTTGGACCGAGCGTGAAAGCAATATGCCGCTGGGACGTTGGATCACCGAGCGTGAAAGCAATACGCCGCTGGCACTTGGTTGTACGATCGACAAAACCAATACGCCGCTGGGACGTTGGTTGACCGAGCGTGAAAGCAATATGCCGCTGGGACGTTGGATCACCGAGCGTGAAAGCAATACGCCGCTGGCACTTGGTTGTACGATCGACAAAACCAATACGCCGCTGGGACGTTGGTTGACCGAATGTCAAAGCAATACGCCGCTGGGACGTTTTTGGACCGAGCGTCAAAGCAATACGCCGCTGGCACTTGGTTGTACGATCGACAAAACCAATACGCCGCTGGGACGTTGTTGGACCCAGCGTGAAAGCAATACGCCGCTGGGAAGTTGTTGGACCGAGCGTGAAAGCAATACGCCGCTGGGACGTTGGTTGACCGAGCGTCAAAGCAATACGCCGCTGGGACGTTGGTTGACCGAGCGTCAAAGCAATACGCCGCTGGGACGTTGGTTGACCGAGCGTCAAAGCAATACGCCGCTGGGACGTTGTTGGACCGAGCGTGAAAGCAATACGCCGCTGGGACGTTGTTGGACCGAGCGTGAAAGCAATACGCCGCTGGGACGTTGGTTGACCGAGCGTGAAAGCAATACGCCGCTGGGACGTTGGTTGACCGAGCGTCAAAGCAATACGCCGCTGGGACGTTGTTGGACCGAGCGTGAAAGCAATACGCCGCTGGCACTTGGTTGTACGATCGACAAAACCAATACGCCACTGGGACGTTGGTTCACCGAGCGTCAAAGCAATACGCCGCTGGGACGTTGGTTGACCGAGCGTGAAAGCAATACGCCGCTGGGACGTTGGTTGACCGAGCGTCAAAGCAATACGCCGCTGGGACGTTGGTTGACCGAGCCTGAAAGCAATACGCCGCTGGGACGTTGGATGACCGAGCCTGAAAGCAATACGCCGCTGGGACGTTGGTTGACCGAGCGTCAAAGCAATACGCCGCTGGGACGTTGGTTGACCGAGCGTGGAAGCAATACGCCGCTGGGAAGTTGTTGGACCGAGCGTGAAAGCAATACGCCGCTGGGACGTTGGTTGACCGAGCGTCAAAGCAATACGCCGCTGGGACGTTGTTGGACCGAGCGTCAAAGCAATACGCCGCTGGGAAGTTGTTGGACCGAGCGTGAAAGCAATATGCCGCTGGGACGTTGGATCACCGAGCGTGAAAGCAATACGCCGCTGGCACTTGGTTGTACGATCGACAAAACCAATACGCCGCTGGGACGTTGGTTGACCGAGCGTCAAAGCAATACGCCGCTGGGACGTTGGTTGACCGAGCGTGAAAGCAATACGCCGCTGGGACGTTGGTTGACCGAGCGTCAAAGCAATACGCCGCTGGGAAGTTGTTGGACCGAGCGTGAAAGCAATACGCCGCTGGGACGTTGTTGGACCGAGCGTCAAAGCAATACGCCGCTGGGAAGTTGTTGGACCGAGCGTGAAAGCAATACGCCGCTGGGACGTTGGATGACCGAGCGTGAAAGCAATACGCCGCTGGAACGTTGTTGGACCGAGCGTGAAAGCAATACGCCGCTGGCACTTGGTTGTACGATCGACAAAACCAATACGCCGCTGGGACGTTGGTTGACCGAGCGTGAAAGCAATACGCCGCTGGGACGTTGGTTGACCGAATGTCAAAGCAATACGCCGCTGGGACGTTGTTGGACCGAGCGTCAAAGCAATACGCCGCTGGCACTTGGTTGTACGATCGACAAAACCAATACGCCGCTGGGACGTTGTTGGACCGAGCGTGAAACCAATACGCCGCTGGGACGTTGTTGGACCGAGCGTGAAAGCAATACGCCGCTGGGACGTTGGTTGACCGAATGTCAAAGCAATACGCCGCTGGGACGTTGTTGGACCGAGCGTCAAAGCAATACGCCGCTGGCACTTGGTTGTACGATCGACAAAACCAATACGCCGCTGGGACGTTGTTGGACCGAGCGTGAAAGCAATACGCCGTTGGGAAGTTGTTGGACCGAGCGTCAAAGCAATACGCCGCTGGGAAGTTGTTGGACCGAGCGTGAAAGCAATATGCCGCTGGGACGTTGGATCACCGAGCGTGAAAGCAATACGCCGCTGGCACTTGGTTGTACGATCGACAAAACCAATACGCCGCTGGGACGTTGGTTGACCGAGCGTCAAAGCAATACGCCGCTGGGAAGTTGTTGGACCGAGCGTGAAAGCAATACGCCGCTGGGATGTTGGTTGACCGAATGTCAAAGCAATACGCCGCTGGGACGTTGTTGGACCGAGCGTCAAAGCAATACGCCGCTGGCACTTGGTTGTACGATCGACAAAACCAATACGCCGCTGGGACGTTGTTGGACCGAGCGTGAAACCAATACGCCGCTGGGACGTTGTTCGACCGAGCGTGAAAGCAATACGCCGCTGGGACGTTGTTGGACCGAGCGTGGAAGCAATACGCCGCTGGGAAGTTGTTGGACCGAGCGTCAAAGCAATACGCCGCTGGGACGTTGGTTGACCGAGCGTGGAAGCAATACGCCGCTGGGAAGTTGTTGGACCGAGCGTGAAAGCAATACGCCGCTGGGACGTTGGTTGACCGAGCGTCAAAGCAATACGCCGCTGGGACGTTGTTGGACCGAGCGTCAAAGCAATACGCCGCTGGGAAGTTGTTGGACCGAGCGTGAAAGCAATATGCCGCTGGGACGTTGGATCACCGAGCGTGAAAGCAATACGCCGCTGGCACTTGGTTGTACGATCGACAAAACCAATACGCCGCTGGGACGTTGGTTGACCGAGCGTGAAAGCAATACGCCGCTGGGACGTTGGTTGACCGAGCGTCAAAGCAATACGCCGCTGGGACGTTGTTGGACCCAGCGTCAAAGCAATACGCCGCTGGGAAGTTGTTGGACCGAGCGTGAAAGCAATACGCCGCTGGGACGTTGGATGACCGAGCGTGAAAGCAATACGCCGCTGGAACGTTGTTGGACCGAGCGTGAAAGCAATACGCCGCTGGCACTTGGTTGTACGATCGACAAAACCAATACGCCGCTGGGACGTTGGTTGACCGAGCGTGAAAGCAATACGCCGCTGGGACGTTGGTTGACCGAATGTCAAAGCAATACGCCGCTGGGACGTTGTTGGACCGAGCGTCAAAGCAATACGCCGCTGGCACTTGGTTGTACGATCGACAAAACCAATACGCCGCTGGGACGTTGTTGGACCGAGCGTGAAACCAATACGCCGCTGGGACGTTGTTGGACCGAGCGTGAAAGCAATACGCCGCTGGGACGTTGGTTGACCGAATGTCAAAGCAATACGCCGCTGGGACGTTGTTGGACCGAGCGTCAAAGCAATACGCCGCTGGCACTTGGTTGTACGATCGACAAAACCAATACGCCGCTGGGACGTTGTTGGACCGAGCGTGAAAGCAATACGCCGTTGGGAAGTTGTTGGACCGAGCGTGAAAGCAATACGCCGCTGGGACGTTGGTTGACCGAGCGTCAAAGCAATACGCCGCTGGGACGTTGTTGGACCGAGCGTCAAAGCAATACGCCGCTGGGAAGTTGTTGGACCGAGCGTGAAAGCAATATGCCGCTGGGACGTTGGATCACCGAGCGTGAAAGCAATACGCCGCTGGCACTTGGTTGTACGATCGACAAAACCAATACGCCGCTGGGACGTTGGTTGACCGAGCGTGAAAGCAATACGCCGCTGGGACGTTGGTTGACCGAGCGTCAAAGCAATACGCCGCTGGGACGTTGTTGGACCGAGCGTCAAAGCAATACGCCGCTGGGAAGTTGTTGGACCGAGCGTGAAAGCAATACGCCGCTGGGACGTTGGATGACCGAGCGTGAAAGCAATACGCCGCTGGAACGTTGTTGGACCGAGCGTGAAAGCAATACGCCGCTGGCACTTGGTTGTACGATCGACAAAACCAATACGCCGCTGGGACGTTGGTTGACCGAGCGTGAAAGCAATACGCCGCTGGGACGTTGGTTGACCGAATGTCAAAGCAATACGCCGCTGGGACGTTGTTGGACCGAGCGTCAAAGCAATACGCCGCTGGCACTTGGTTGTACGATCGACAAAACCAATACGCCGCTGGGACGTTGTTGGACCGAGCGTGAAACCAATACGCCGCTGGGACGTTGTTGGACCGAGCGTGAAAGCAATACGCCGCTGGGACGTTGGTTGACCGAATGTCAAATCAATACGCCGCTGGGACGTTGTTGGACCGAGCGTCAAAGCAATACGCCGCTGGCACTTGGTTGTACGATCGACAAAACCAATACGCCGCTGGGACGTTGTTGGACCGAGCGTGAAAGCAATACGCCGCTGGGAAGTTGTTGGACCGAGCGTGAAAGCAATACGCCGCTGGGACGTTGGTTGACCGAGCGTCAAAGCAATACGCTGCTGGGACGTTGTTGGACCGAGCGTCAAAGCAATACGCCGCTGGGAAGTTGTTGGACCGAGCGTGAAAGCAATATGCCGCTGGGACGTTGGATCACCGAGCGTGAAAGCAATACGCCGCTGGCACTTGGTTGTACGATCGACAAAACCAATACGCCGCTGGGACGTTGGTTGACCGAGCGTCAAAGCAATACGCCGCTGGGAAGTTGTTGGACCGAGCGTGAAAGCAATACGCCGCTGGGATGTTGGTTGACCGAATGTCAAAGCAATACGCCGCTGGGACGTTGTTGGACCGAGCGTCAAAGCAATACGCCGCTGGCACTTGGTTGTACGATCGACAAAACCAATACGCCGCTGGGACGTTGTTGGACCGAGCGTGAAACCAATACGCCGCTGGGACGTTGTTGGACCGAGCGTGAAAGCAATACGCCGCTGGGACGTTGGTTGACCGAATGTCAAAGCAATACGCCGCTGGGACGTTGTTGGACCGAGCGTCAAAGCAATACGCCGCTGGCACTTGGTTGTACGATCGACAAAACCAATACGCCGCTGGGACGTTGTAGGACCGAGCGTGAAAGCAATACGCCGCTGGGAAGTTGTTGGACCGAGCGTGAAAGCAATACGCCGCTGGGACGTTGGTTGACCGAGCGTCAAAGCAATACGCCGCTGGGACGTTGTTGGACCGAGCGTCAAAGCAATACGCCGCTGGGAAGTTGTTGGACCGAGCGTGAAAGCAATATGCCGCTGGGACGTTGGATCACCGAGCGTCAAAGCAATACGCCGCTGGGACGTTGGTTGACCGAGCGTCAAAGCAATACGCCGCTGGGACGTTGGTTGACCGAGCCTGAAAGCAATACGCCGCTGGGACGTTGGATGACCGAGCCTGAAAGCAATACGCCGCTGGGACGTTGGTTGACCGAGCGTCAAAGCAATACGCCGCTGGGACGTTGGTTGACCGAGCGTGGAAGCAATACGCCGCTGGGAAGTTGTTGGACCGAGCGTGAAAGCAATACGCCGCTGGGACGTTGGTTGACCGAGCGTCAAAGCAATACGCCGCTGGGACGTTGTTGGACCGAGCGTCAAAGCAATACGCCGCTGGGAAGTTGTTGGACCGAGCGTGAAAGCAATATGCCGCTGGGACGTTGGATCACCGAGCGTGAAAGCAATACGCCGCTGGCACTTGGTTGTACGATCGACAAAACCAATACGCCGCTGGGACGTTGGTTGACCGAGCGTCAAAGCAATACGCCGCTGGGACGTTGGTTGACCGAGCGTGAAAGCAATACGCCGCTGGGACGTTGGTTGACCGAGCGTCAAAGCAATACGCCGCTGGGACGTTGGTTGACCGAGCGTCAAAGCAATACGCCGCTGGGACGTTGGTTGACCGAGCGTCAAAGCAATACGCCGCTGGGACGTTGGTTGACCGAGCGTCAAAGCAATACGCCGCTGGGACGTTGGTTGACCGAGCGTCAAATCAATACGCCGCTGGGACGTTGGTTGACCGAGCGTCAAAGCAATACGCCGCTGGGACGTTGTTGGACCGAGCGTCAAAGCAATACGCCGCTGGGACGTTGGATGACCGAGCGTCAAAGCAATACGCCGCTGGGACGTTGTTGGACCGAGCGTCAAAGCAATACGCCGCTGGGAAGTTGTTGGACCGAGCGTGAAAGCAATACGCCGCTGGTACGTTGTTGGACCGAGCGTGAAAGCAATACGCCGCTGGGACGTTGGATGACCGAGCCTGAAAGCAATACGCCGCTGGGACGTTGGTTGACCGAGCGTCAAAGCAATACGCCGCTGGGAAGTTGTTGGACCGAGCGTGAAAGCAATACGCCGCTGGGACGTTGGATGACCGAGCCTGAAAGCAATACGCCGCTTGTACGTTGTTCGACCGAGCGTGAAAGCAATACGCCGCTGGGACGTTGTTGGACCGAGCGTCAAAGCAATACGCCGCTGGGACGTTGGTTGACCGAGCGTGAAAGCAATACGCCGCTGGGACGTTGGATGACCGAGCCTGAAAGCAATAGGCCGCTGGGACGTTGGATGACCGAGCGTCAAAGCAATACGCCGCTGGGACGTTGTTGGACCGAGCGTGAAAGCAATACGCCGCTGGGACGTTCGTTGACCGAGCGTCAAAGCAATACGCCGCTGGGAAGTTGTTGGACCGAGCGTCAAAGCAATACGCCGCTGGGACGTTGGATGACCGAGCGTCAAAGCAATACGCCGCTGGGACGTTGTTGGACCGAGCGTGAAAGCAATACGCCGCTGGGACGTTGGTTGACCGAGCGTCAAAGCAATACGCCGCTGGGACGTTGGTTGACCGAGCGTCAAAGCAATACGCCGCTGGGACGTTGTTGGACCGAGCGTGAAAGCAATACGCCGCTGGGACGTTGGATGACCGAGCCTGAAAGCAATAGGCCGCTGGGACGTTGTTGGACCGATCGTGAAAGCAATACGCCGCTGGGAAGTTGTTGGACCGAGCGTCAAAGCAATACGCCGCTGGGATGTTGGTTGACCGAGCGTCAAAGCAATACGCCGCTGGGACTATGGTTGACCGAGCGTGAAAGCAATACGCCGCTGGGACGTTGTTGGACCGAGCGTGAAAGCAATACGCCGCTGGGACGTTGGTTGACCGAGCGTCAAAGCAATACGCCGCTGGGACGTCGGATGACCGAGCCTGAAAGCAATACGCCGCTGGGACGTTGTTGGACCGAGCGTGAAAGCAATACGCCGCTGGGACGTTGTTGGACCGAGCGTCAAAGCAATACGCCGCTGGCACTTGGTTGTACGATCGACAAAACCAATACGCCGCTGGGACGTTGTTGGACCGAGCGTGAAAGCAATACGCCGCTGGGAAGTTGTTGGACCGAGCGTGAAAGCAATACGCCGCTGGGACGTTGGATGACCGAGCCTGAAAGCAATACGCCGCTTGGACGTTGTTCGACCGAGCGTGAAAGCAATACGCCGCTGGGACGTTGTTGGACCGAGCGTGGAAGCAATACGCCGCTGGGAAGTTGTTGGACCGAGCGTCAAAGCAATACGCCGCTGGGACGTTGGTTGACCGAGCGTGAAAGCAATACGCCGCTGGGACGTTGGTTGACCGAGCGTCAAAGCAATACGCCGCTGGGACGTTGGTTGACCGAGCGTGAAAGCAATACGCCGCTGGGACGTTGGTTGACCGAGCGTCAAAGCAATACGCCGCTGGGACGTTGTTGGACCGAGCGTGAAAGCAATACGCCGCTGGCACTTGGTTGTACGATCGACAAAACCAATACGCCACTGGGACGTTGGTTCACCGAGCGTCAAAGCAATACGCCGCTGGGACGTTGGTTGACCGAGCGTGAAAGCAATACGCCGCTGGGACGTTGGTTGACCGAGCGTCAAAGCAATACGCCGCTGGGACGTTGGTTGACCGAGCGTGAAAGCAATACGCCGCTGGGACGTTGTTGGACCGAGCGTGAAAGCAATACGCCGCTGGGACGTTGGATGACCGAGCCTGAAAGCAATACGCCGCTGGGACGTTGGTTGACCGAGCGTCAAAGCAATACGCCGCTGGGACGTTGGTTGACCGAGCGTGGAAGCAATACGCCGCTGGGAAGTTGTTGGACCGAGCGTGAAAGCAATACGCCGCTGGGACGTTGGTTGACCGAGCGTCAAAGCAATACGCCGCTGGGACGTTGTTGGACCGAGCGTCAAAGCAATACGCCGCTGGGAAGTTGTTGGACCGAGCGTGAAAGCAATATGCCGCTGGGACGTTGGATCACCGAGCGTGAAAGCAATACGCCGCTGGCACTTGGTTGTACGATCGACAAAACCAATACGCCGCTGGGACGTTGGTTGACCGAGCGTGAAAGCAATACGCCGCTGGGACGTTGGTTGACCGAGCGTCAAAGCAATACGCCGCTGGGACGTTGTTGGACCCAGCGTCAAAGCAATACGCCGCTGGGAAGTTGTTGGACCGAGCGTGAAAGCAATACGCCGCTGGGACGTTGGATGACCGAGCGTGAAAGCAATACGCCGCTGGAACGTTGTTGGACCGAGCGTGAAAGCAATACGCCGCTGGCACTTGGTTGTACGATCGACAAAACCAATACGCCGCTGGGACGTTGGTTGACCGAGCGTGAAAGCAATACGCCGCTGGGACGTTGGTTGACCGAATGTCAAAGCAATACGCCGCTGGGACGTTGTTGGACCGAGCGTCAAAGCAATACGCCGCTGGCACTTGGTTGTACGATCGACAAAACCAATACGCCGCTGGGACGTTGTTGGACCGAGCGTGAAACCAATACGCCGCTGGGACGTTGTTGGACCGAGCGTGAAAGCAATACGCCGCTGGGACGTTGGTTGACCGAATGTCAAAGCAATACGCCGCTGGGACGTTGTTGGACCGAGCGTCAAAGCAATACGCCGCTGGCACTTGGTTGTACGATCGACAAAACCAATACGCCGCTGGGACGTTGTTGGACCGAGCGTGAAAGCAATACGCCGTTGGGAAGTTGTTGGACCGAGCGTGAAAGCAATACACCGCTGGGACGTTGGTTGACCGAGCGTCAAAGCAATACGCCGCTGGGACGTTGTTGGACCGAGCGTCAAAGCAATACGCCGCTGGGAAGTTGTTGGACCGAGCGTGAAAGCAATATGCCGCTGGGACGTTGGATCACCGAGCGTGAAAGCAATACGCCGCTGGCACTTGGTTGTACGATCGACAAAACCAATACGCCGCTGGGACGTTGGTTGACCGAGCGTGAAAGCAATACGCCGCTGGGACGTTGGTTGACCGAGCGTCAAAGCAATACGCCGCTGGGACGTTGTTGGACCGAGCGTCAAAGCAATACGCCGCTGGGAAGTTGTTGGACCGAGCGTGAAAGCAATACGCCGCTGGGACGTTGGATGACCGAGCGTGAAAGCAATACGCCGCTGGAACGTTGTTGGACCGAGCGTGAAAGCAATACGCCGCTGGCACTTGGTTGTACGATCGACAAAACCAATACGCCGCTGGGACGTTGGTTGACCGAGCGTGAAAGCAATACGCCGCTGGGACGTTGGTTGACCGAATGTCAAAGCAATACGCCGCTGGGACGTTGTTGGACCGAGCGTCAAAGCAATACGCCGCTGGCACTTGGTTGTACGATCGACAAAACCAATACGCCGCTGGGACGTTGGTTGACCGAGCGTCAAAGCAATACGCCGCTGGGACGTTGGTTGACCGAGCGTGAAAGCAATACGCCGCTGGGACGTTGGTTGACCGAGCGTCAAAGCAATACGCCGCTGGGACGTTGGTTGACCGAGCGTCAAAGCAATACGCCGCTGGGACGTTGGTTGACCGAGCGTCAAAGCAATACGCCGCTGGGACGTTGGTTGACCGAGCGTCAAAGCAATACGCCGCTGGGACGTTGGTTGACCGAGCGTCATATCAATACGCCGCTGGGACGTTGGTTGACCGAGCGTCAAAGCAATACGCCGCTGGGACGTTGTTGGACCGAGCGTCAAAGCAATACGCCGCTGGGACGTTGGATGACCGAGCGTCAAAGCAATACGCCGCTGGGACGTTGTTGGACCGAGCGTCAAAGCAATACGCCGCTGGGAAGTTGTTGGACCGAGCGTGAAAGCAATACGCCGCTGGTACGTTGTTGGACCGAGCGTGAAAGCAATACGCCGCTGGGACGTTGGATGACCGAGCCTGAAAGCAATACGCCGCTGGGACGTTGGTTGACCGAGCGTCAAAGCAATACGCCGCTGGGAAGTTGTTGGACCGAGCGTGAAAGCAATACGCCGCTGGGACGTTGGATGACCGAGCCTGAAAGCAATACGCCGCTTGTACGTTGTTCGACCGAGCGTGAAAGCAATACGCCGCTGGGACGTTGTTGGACCGAGCGTCAAAGCAATACGCCGCTGGGACGTTGGTTGACCGAGCGTGAAAGCAATACGCCGCTGGGACGTTGGTTGACCGACCGTCAAAGCAATACGCCGCTGGGACGTTGGATGACCGAGCGTCAAAGCAATACGCCGCTGGGACGTTGTTGGACCGAGCGTGAAAGCAATACGCCGCTGGGACGTTCGTTGACCGAGCGTCAAAGCAATACGCCGCTGGGAAGTTGTTGGACCGAGCGTCAAAGCAATACGCCGCTGGGACGTTGGATGACCGAGCGTCAAAGCAATACGCCGCTGGGACGTTGTTGGACCGAGCGTGAAAGCAATACGCCGCTGGGACGTTGGTTGACCGAGCGTCAAAGCAATACGCCGCTGGGACGTTGGTTGACCGAGCGTCAAAGCAATACGCCGCTGGGACGTTGTTGGACCGAGCGTGAAAGCAATACGCCGCTGGGACGTTGGATGACCGAGCCTGAAAGCAATAGGCCGCTGGGACGTTGTTGGACCGATCGTGAAAGCAATACGCCGCTGGGAAGTTGTTGGACCGAGCGTCAAAGCAATACGCCGCTGGGATGTTGGTTGACCGAGCGTCAAAGCAATACGCCGCTGGGACTATGGTTGACCGAGCGTGAAAGCAATACGCCGCTGGGACGTTGTTGGACCGAGCGTGAAAGCAATACGCCGCTGGGACGTTGGTTGACCGAGCGTCAAAGCAATACGCCGCTGGGACGTCGGATGACCGAGCCTGAAAGCAATACGCCGCTGGGACGTTGTTGGACCGAGCGTGAAAGCAATACGCCGCTGGGACGTTGTTGGACCGAGCGTCAAAGCAATACGCCGCTGGCACTTGGTTGTACGATCGACAAAACCAATACGCCGCTGGGACGTTGTTGGACCGAGCGTGAAAGCAATACGCCGCTGGGAAGTTGTTGGACCGAGCGTGAAAGCAATACGCCGCTGGGACGTTGGATGACCGAGCCTGAAAGCAATACGCCGCTTGGACGTTGTTCGACCGAGCGTGAAAGCAATACGCCGCTGGGACGTTGTTGGACCGAGCGTGGAAGCAATACGCCGCTGGGAAGTTGTTGGACCGAGCGTCAAAGCAATACGCCGCTGGGACGTTGGTTGACCGAGCGTGAAAGCAATACGCCGCTGGGACGTTGGTTGACCGAGCGTCAAAGCAATACGCCGCTGGGACGTTGGTTGACCGAGCGTGAAAGCAATACGCCGCTGGGACGTTGGTTGACCGAGCGTCAAAGCAATACGCCGCTGGGACGTTGTTGGACCGAGCGTGAAAGCAATACGCCGCTGGCACTTGGTTGTACGATCGACAAAACCAATACGCCACTGGGACGTTGGTTCACCGAGCGTCAAAGCAATACGCCGCTGGGACGTTGGTTGACCGAGCGTGAAAGCAATACGCCGCTGGGACGTTGGTTGACCGAGCGTCAAAGCAATACGCCGCTGGGACGTTGGTTGACCGAGCGTGAAAGCAATACGCCGCTGGGACGTTGTTGGACCGAGCGTGAAAGCAATACGCCGCTGGGACGTTGGATGACCGAGCCTGAAAGCAATACGCCGCTGGGACGTTGGATGACCGAGCCTGAAAGCAATACGCCGCTGGGACGTTGGTTGACCGAGCGTCAAAGCAATACGCCGCTGGGACGTTGGTTGACCGAGCGTGGAAGCAATACGCCGCTGGGAAGTTGTTGGACCGAGCGTGAAAGCAATACGCCGCTGGGACGTTGGTTGACCGAGCGTCAAAGCAATACGCCGCTGGGACGTTGTTGGACCGAGCGTCAAAGCAATACGCCGCTGGGAAGTTGTTGGACCGAGCGTGAAAGCAATATGCCGCTGGGACGTTGGATCACCGAGCGTGAAAGCAATACGCCGCTGGGACGTTGGTTGACCGAGCGTGAAAGCAATACGCCGCTGGGACGTTGGTTGACCGAGCGTCAAAGCAATACGCCGCTGGGACGTTGTTGGACCCAGCGTCAAAGCAATACGCCGCTGGGAAGTTGTTGGACCGAGCGTGAAAGCAATACGCCGCTGGGACGTTGGATGACCGAGCGTGAAAGCAATACGCCGCTGGAACGTTGTTGGACCGAGCGTGAAAGCAATACGCCGCTGGCACTTGGTTGTACGATCGACAAAACCAATACGCCGCTGGGACGTTGGTTGACCGAGCGTGAAAGCAATACGCCGCTGGGACGTTGGTTGACCGAATGTCAAAGCAATACGCCGCTGGGACGTTGTTGGACCGAGCGTCAAAGCAATACGCCGCTGGCACTTGGTTGTACGATCGACAAAACCAATACGCCGCTGGGACGTTGTTGGACCGAGCGTGAAACCAATACGCCGCTGGGACGTTGTTGGACCGAGCGTGAAAGCAATACGCCGCTGGGACGTTGGTTGACCGAATGTCAAAGCAATACGCCGCTGGGACGTTGTTGGACCGAGCGTCAAAGCAATACGCCGCTGGCACTTGGTTGTACGATCGACAAAACCAATACGCCGCTGGGACGTTGTTGGACCGAGCGTGAAAGCAATACGCCGTTGGGAAGTTGTTGGACCGAGCGTGAAAGCAATACGCCGCTGGGACGTTGGTTGACCGAGCGTCAAAGCAATACGCCGCTGGGACGTTGTTGGACCGAGCGTCAAAGCAATACGCCGCTGGGAAGTTGTTGGACCGAGCGTGAAAGCAATATGCCGCTGGGACGTTGGATCACCGAGCGTGAAAGCAATACGCCGCTGGCACTTGGTTGTACGATCGACAAAACCAATACGCCGCTGGGACGTTGGTTGACCGAGCGTGAAAGCAATACGCCGCTGGGACGTTGGTTGACCGAGCGTCAAAGCAATACGCCGCTGGGACGTTGTTGGACCGAGCGTCAAAGCAATACGCCGCTGGGAAGTTGTTGGACCGAGCGTGAAAGCAATACGCCGCTGGGACGTTGGATGACCGAGCGTGAAAGCAATACGCCGCTGGAACGTTGTTGGACCGAGCGTGAAAGCAATACGCCGCTGGGACGTTGTTGGACCGAGCGTCAAAGCAATACGCCGTTGGGAAGTTGTTGGACCGAGCGTGAAAGCAATACGCCGCTGGGACGTTGGTTGACCGAGCGTCAAAGCAATACGCCGCTGGGACGTTGTTGGACCGAGCGTCAAAGCAATACGCCGCTGGGAAGTTGTTGGACCGAGCGTGAAAGCAATATGCCGCTGGGACGTTGGATCACCGAGCGTGAAAGCAATACGCCGCTGGCACTTGGTTGTACGATCGACAAAACCAATACGCCGCTGGGACGTTGGTTGACCGAGCGTGAAAGCAATACGCCGCTGGGACGTTGGTTGACCGAATGTCAAAGCAATACGCCGCTGGGACGTTGTTGGACCGAGCGTCAAAGCAATACGCCGCTGGCACTTGGTTGTACGATCGACAAAACCAATACGCCGCTGGGACGTTGTTGGACCGAGCGTGAAACCAATACGCCGCTGGGACGTTGGTTGACCGAATGTCAAAGCAATACGCCGCTGGGACGTTGTTGGACCGAGCGTCAAAGCAATACGCCGCTGGCACTTGGTTGTACGATCGACAAAACCAATACGCCGCTGGGACGTTGTTGGACCGAGCGTGAAAGCAATACGCCGCTGGGAAGTTGTTGGACCGAGCGTGAAAGCAATACGCCGCTGGGACGTTGGTTGACCGAGCGTCAAAGCAATACGCTGCTGGGACGTTGTTGGACCGAGCGTCAAAGCAATACGCCGCTGGGAAGTTGTTGGACCGAGCGTGAAAGCAATATGCCGCTGGGACGTTGGATCACCGAGCGTGAAAGCAATACGCCGCTGGCACTTGGTTGTACGATCGACAAAACCAATACGCCGCTGGGACGTTGGTTGACCGAGCGTCAAAGCAATACGCCGCTGGGAAGTTGTTGGACCGAGCGTGAAAGCAATACGCCGCTGGGATGTTGGTTGACCGAATGTCAAAGCAATACGCCGCTGGGACGTTGTTGGACCGAGCGTCAAAGCAATACGCCGCTGGCACTTGGTTGTACGATCGACAAAACCAATACGCCGCTGGGACGTTGTTGGACCGAGCGTGAAACCAATACGCCGCTGGGACGTTGTTGGACCGAGCGTGAAAGCAATACGCCGCTGGGACGTTGGTTGACCGAATGTCAAAGCAATACGCCGCTGGGACGTTGTTGGACCGAGCGTCAAAGCAATACGCCGCTGGCACTTGGTTGTACGATCGACAAAACCAATACGCCGCTGGGACGTTGTAGGACCGAGCGTGAAAGCAATACGCCGCTGGGAAGTTGTTGGACCGAGCGTGAAAGCAATACGCCGCTGGGACGTTGGTTGACCGAGCGTCAAAGCAATACGCCGCTGGGACGTTGTTGGACCGAGCGTCAAAGCAATACGCCGCTGGGAAGTTGTTGGACCGAGCGTGAAAGCAATATGCCGCTGGGACGTTGGATCACCGAGCGTCAAAGCAATACGCCGCTGGGACGTTGGTTGACCGAGCGTCAAAGCAATACGCCGCTGGGACGTTGGTTGACCGAGCCTGAAAGCAATACGCCGCTGGGACGTTGGATGACCGAGCCTGAAAGCAATACGCCGCTGGGACGTCGGTTGACCGAGCGTCAAAGCAATACGCCGCTGGGACGTTGGTTGACCGAGCGTGGAAGCAATACGCCGCTGGGAAGTTGTTGGACCGAGCGTGAAAGCAATACGCCGCTGGGACGTTGGTTGACCGAGCGTCAAAGCAATACGCCGCTGGGACGTTGTTGGACCGAGCGTCAAAGCAATACGCCGCTGGGAAGTTGTTGGACCGAGCGTGAAAGCAATATGCCGCTGGGACGTTGGATCACCGAGCGTGAAAGCAATACGCCGCTGGCACTTGGTTGTACGATCGACAAAACCAATACGCCGCTGGGACGTTGGTTGACCGAGCGTCAAAGCAATACGCCGCTGGGACGTTGGTTGACCGAGCGTGAAAGCAATACGCCGCTGGGACGTTGGTTGACCGAGCGTCAAAGCAATACGCCGCTGGGACGTTGGTTGACCGAGCGTCAAAGCAATACGCCGCTGGGACGTTGGTTGACCGAGCGTCAAAGCAATACGCCGCTGGGACGTTGGTTGACCGAGCGTCAAAGCAATACGCCGCTGGGACGTTGGTTGACCGAGCGTCAAATCAATACGCCGCTGGGACGTTGGTTGACCGAGCGTCAAAGCAATACGCCGCTGGGACGTTGTTGGACCGAGCGTCAAAGCAATACGCCGCTGGGAAGTTGTTGGACCGAGCGTGAAAGCAATATGCCGCTGGGACGTTGGATCACCGAGCGTGAAAGCAATACGCCGCTGGCACTTGGTTGTACGATCGACAAAACCAATACGCCGCTGGGACGTTGGTTGACCGAATGTCAAAGCAATACGCCGCTGGGACGTTGTTGGACCGAGCGTCAAAGCAATACGCCGCTGGCACTTGGTTGTACGATCGACAAAACCAATACGCCGCTGGGACGTTGTTGGACCCAGCGTGAAAGCAATACGCCGCTGGGAAGTTGTTGGACCGAGCGTGAAAGCAATACGCCGCTGGGACGTTGGTTGACCGAGCGTCAAAGCAATACGCCGCTGGGACGTTGGTTGACCGAGCGTCAAAGCAATACGCCGCTGGGACGTTGGTTGACCGAGCGTCAAAGCAATACGCCGCTGGGACGTTGTTGGACCGAGCGTGAAAGCAATACGCCGCTGGGACGTTGGTTGACCGAGCGTGAAAGCAATACGCCGCTGGGACGTTGGTTGACCGAGCGTCAAAGCAATACGCCGCTGGGACGTTGTTGGACCGAGCGTCAAAGCAATACGCCGCTGGCACTTGGTTGTACGATCGACAAAACCAATACGCCGCTGGGACGTTGTTGGACCGAGCGTGAAAGCAATACGCCGCTGGGAAGTTGTTGGACCGAGCGTGAAAGCAATACGCCGCTGGGACGTTGGTTGACCGAGCGTCAAAGCAATACGCCGCTGGGACGTTGTTGGACCGAGCGTCAAAGCAATACGCCGCTGGGAAGTTGTTGGACCGAGCGTGAAAGCAATATGCCGCTGGGACGTTGGATCACCGAGCGTGAAAGCAATACGCCGCTGGCACTTGGTTGTACGATCGACAAAACCAATACGCCGCTGGGACGTTGGTTGACCGAGCGTCAAAGCAATACGCCGCTGGGAAGTTGTTGGACCGAGCGTGAAAGCAATACGCCGCTGGGATGTTGGTTGACCGAATGTCAAAGCAATACGCCGCTGGGACGTTGTTGGACCGAGCGTCAAAGCAATACGCCGCTGGCACTTGGTTGTACGATCGACAAAACCAATACGCCGCTGGGACGTTGTTGGACCGAGCGTGAAACCAATACGCCGCTGGGACGTTGTTGGACCGAGCGTGAAAGCAATACGCCGCTGGGACGTTGGTTGACCGAATGTCAAAGCAATACGCCGCTGGGACGTTGTTGGACCGAGCGTCAAAGCAATACGCCGCTGGCACTTGGTTGTACGATCGACAAAACCAATACGCCGCTGGGACGTTGTAGGACCGAGCGTGAAAGCAATACGCCGCTGGGAAGTTCATGGACCGAGCGTGAAAGCAATACGCCGCTGGGACGTTGGTTGACCGAGCGTCAAAGCAATACGCCGCTGGGACGTTGTTGGACCGAGCGTCAAAGCAATACGCCGCTGGGAAGTTGTTGGACCGAGCGTGAAAGCAATATGCCGCTGGGACGTTGGATCACCGAGCGTCAAAGCAATACGCCGCTGGGACGTTGGTTGACCGAACGTCAAAGCAATACGCCGCTGGGACGTTGGTTGACCGAGCCTGAAAGCAATACGCCGCTGGGACGTTGGATGACCGAGCCTGAAAGCAATACGCCGCTGGGACGTTGGTTGACCGAGCGTCAAAGCAATACGCCGCTGGGACGTTGGTTGACCGAGCGTGGAAGCAATACGCCGCTGGGAAGTTGTTGGACCGAGCGTGAAAGCAATACGCCGCTGGGACGTTGGTTGACCGAGCGTCAAAGCAATACGCCGCTGGGACGTTGTTGGACCGAGCGTCAAAGCAATACGCCGCTGGGAAGTTGTTGGACCGAGCGTGAAAGCAATATGCCGCTGGGACGTTGGATCACCGAGCGTGAAAGCAATACGCCGCTGGCACTTGGTTGTACGATCGACAAAACCAATACGCCGCTGGGACGTTGGTTGACCGAGCGTGAAAGCAATATGCCGCTGGGACGTTGGATCACCGAGCGTGAAAGCAATACGCCGCTGGCACTTGGTTGTACGATCGACAAAACCAATACGCCGCTGGGACGTTGGTTGACCGAATGTCAAAGCAATACGCCGCTGGGACGTTGTTGGACCGAGCGTCAAAGCAATACGCCGCTGGCACTTGGTTGTACGATCGACAAAACCAATACGCCGCTGGGACGTTGTTGGACCCAGCGTGAAAGCAATACGCCGCTGGGAAGTTGTTGGACCGAGCGTGAAAGCAATACGCCGCTGGGACGTTGGTTGACCGAGCGTCAAAGCAATACGCCGCTGGGACGTTGGTTGACCGAGCGTCAAAGCAATACGCCGCTGGGACGTTGGTTGACCGAGCGTCAAAGCAATACGCCGCTGGGACGTTGTTGGACCGAGCGTGAAAGCAATACGCCGCTGGGACGTTGTTGGACCGAGCGTGAAAGCAATACGCCGCTGGGACGTTGGTTGACCGAGCGTGAAAGCAATACGCCGCTGGGACGTTGGTTGACCGAGCGTCAAAGCAATACGCCGCTGGGACGTTGTTGGACCGAGCGTGAAAGCAATACGCCGCTGGCACTTGGTTGTACGATCGACAAAACCAATACGCCACTGGGACGTTGGTTCACCGAGCGTCAAAGCAATACGCCGCTGGGACGTTGGTTGACCGAGCGTGAAAGCAATACGCCGCTGGGACGTTGGTTGACCGAGCGTCAAAGCAATACGCCGCTGGGACGTTGGTTGACCGAGCCTGAAAGCAATACGCCGCTGGGACGTTGGATGACCGAGCCTGAAAGCAATACGCCGCTGGGACGTTGGTTGACCGAGCGTCAAAGCAATACGCCGCTGGGACGTTGGTTGACCGAGCGTGGAAGCAATACGCCGCTGGGAAGTTGTTGGACCGAGCGTGAAAGCAATACGCCGCTGGGACGTTGGTTGACCGAGCGTCAAAGCAATACGCCGCTGGGACGTTGTTGGACCGAGCGTCAAAGCAATACGCCGCTGGGAAGTTGTTGGACCGAGCGTGAAAGCAATATGCCGCTGGGACGTTGGATCACCGAGCGTGAAAGCAATACGCCGCTGGCACTTGGTTGTACGATCGACAAAACCAATACGCCGCTGGGACGTTGGTTGACCGAGCGTCAAAGCAATACGCCGCTGGGACGTTGGTTGACCGAGCGTAAAAGCAATACGCCGCTGGGACGTTGGTTGACCGAGCGTCAAAGCAATACGCCGCTGGGAAGTTGTTGGACCGAGCGTGAAAGCAATACGCCGCTGGGACGTTGTTGGACCGAGCGTCAAAGCAATACGCCGCTGGGAAGTTGTTGGACCAAGCGTGAAAGCAATACGCCGCTGGGACGTTGGATGACCGAGCGTGAAAGCAATACGCCGCTGGAACGTTGTTGGACCGAGCGTGAAAGCAATACGCCGCTGGCACTTGGTTGTACGATCGACAAAACCAATACGCCGCTGGGACGTTGGTTGACCGAGCGTGAAAGCAATATGCCGCTGGGACGTTGGTTGACCGAGCGTGAAAGCAATACGCCGCTGGGACGTTGGTTGACCGAGCGTCAAAGCAATACGCCGCTGGGAAGTTGTTGGACCGAGCGTGAAAGCAATACGCCGCTGGGACGTTGGTTGACCGAGCGTCAAAGCAATACGCCGCTGGGACGTTGGTTGACCGAGCGTGAAAGCAATACGCCGCTGGGACGTTGTTGGACCGAGCGTGAAAGCAATACGCCGCTGGGACGTTGGATGACCGAGCCTGAAAGCAATACGCCGCTGGGACGTTGGATGACCGAGCCTGAAAGCAATACGCCGCTGGGACGTTGGTTGACCGAGCGTCAAAGCAATATGCCGCTGGGACGTTGGTTGACCGAGCGTGGAAGCAATACGCCGCTGGGAAGTTGTTGGACCGAGCGTGAAAGCAATACGCCGCTGGGACGTTGGTTGACCGAGCGTCAAAGCAATACGCCGCTGGGACGTTGTTGGACCGAGCGTCAAAGCAATACGCCGCTGGGAAGTTGTTGGACCGAGCGTGAAAGCAATATGCCGCTGGGACGTTGGATCACCGAGCGTGAAAGCAATACGCCGCTGGCACTTGGTTGTACGATCGACAAAACCAATACGCCGCTGGGACGTTGGTTGACCGAGCGTCAAAGCAATACGCCGCTGGGACGTTGGTTGACCGAGCGTGAAAGCAATACGCCGCTGGGACGTTGGTTGACCGAGCGTCAAAGCAATACGCCGCTGGGAAGTTGTTGGACCGAGCGTGAAAGCAATACGCCGCTGGGACGTTGGATGACCGAGCCTGAAAGCAATACGCCGCTTGGAAGTTGTTCGACCGAGCGTGAAAGCAATACGCCGCTGGGACGTTGTTGGACCGAGCGTGAAAGCAATATGCCGCTGGGACGTTGGATCACCGAGCGTGAAAGCAATACGCCGCTGGCACTTGGTTGTACGATCGACAAAACCAATACGCCGCTGGGACGTTGGTTGACCGAGCGTGAAAGCAATACGCCGCTGGGACGTTGGTTGACCGAGCGTCAAAGCAATACGCCGCTGGGACGTTGTTGGACCGAGCGTCAAAGCAATACGCCGCTGGGAAGTTGTTGGACCGAGCGTGAAAGCAATACGCCGCTGGGACGTTGGATGACCGAGCGTGAAAGCAATACGCCGCTGGAACGTTGTTGGACCGAGCGTGAAAGCAATACGCCGCTGGCACTTGGTTGTACGATCGACAAAACCAATACGCCGCTGGGACGTTGGTTGACCGAGCGTGAAAGCAATATGCCGCTGGGACGTTGGTTGACCGAGCGTGAAAGCAATACGCCGCTGGGACGTTGGTTGACCGAGCGTCAAAGCAATACGCCGCTGGGACGTTGTTGGACCGAGCGTGAAAGCAATACGCCGCTGGTACTTGGTTGTACGATCGACAAAACCAATACGCCACTGGGACGTTGGTTCACCGAGCGTCAAAGCAATACGCCGCTGGGACGTTGGTTGACAGAGCGTGAAAGCAATACGCCGCTGGGACGTTGGTTGACCGAGCGTCAAAGCAATACGCCGCTGGGACGTTGGTTGACCGAGCGTCAAAGCAATACGCCGCTGGGACGTTGGTTGACCGAGCGTGAAAGCAATACGCCGCTGGGACGTTGGTTGACCGAGCGTCAAAGCAATACGCCGCTGGGACGTTGTTGGACCGAGCGTCAAAGCAATACGCCGCTGGGAAGTTGTTGGACCGAGCGTGAAAGCAATACGCCGCTGGGACGTTGGATGACCGAGCGTGAAAGCAATACGCCGCTGGAACGTTGTTGGACCGAGCGTGAAAGCAATACGCCGCTGGCACTTGGTTGTACGATCGACAAAACCAATACGCCGCTGGGACGTTGGTTGACCGAGCGTGAAAGCAATATGCCGCTGGGACGTTGGTTGACCGAGCGTGAAAGCAATACGCCGCTGGGACGTTGGTTGACCGAGCGTCAAAGCAATACGCCGCTGGGAAGTTGTTGGACCGAGCGTGAAAGCAATACGCCGCTGGGACGTTGGTTGACCGAGCGTCAAAGCAATACGCCGCTGGGACGTTGGTTGACCGAGCGTGAAAGCAATACGCCGCTGGGACGTTGTTGGACCGAGCGTGAAAGCAATACGCCGCTGGGACGTTGGATGACCGAGCCTGAAAGCAATACGCCGCTGGGACGTTGGATGACCGAGCCTGAAAGCAATACGCCGCTGGGACGTTGGTTGACCGAGCGTCAAAGCAATATGCCGCTGGGACGTTGGTTGACCGAGCGTGGAAGCAATACGCCGCTGGGAAGTTGTTGGACCGAGCGTGAAAGCAATACGCCGCTGGGACGTTGGTTGACCGAGCGTCAAAGCAATACGCCGCTGGGACGTTGTTGGACCGAGCGTCAAAGCAATACGCCGCTGGGAAGTTGTTGGACCGAGCGTGAAAGCAATATGCCGCTGGGACGTTGGATCACCGAGCGTGAAAGCAATACGCCGCTGGCACTTGGTTGTACGATCGACAAAACCAATACGCCGCTGGGACGTTAGTTGACCGAGCGTCAAAGCAATACGCCGCTGGGACGTTGGTTGACCGAGCGTGAAAGCAATACGCCGCTGGGACGTTGGTTGACCGAGCGTCAAAGCAATACGCCGCTGGGAAGTTGTTGGACCGAGCGTGAAAGCAATACGCCGCTGGGACGTTGGATGACCGAGCCTGAAAGCAATACGCCGCTTGGACGTTGTTCGACCGAGCGTGAAAGCAATACGCCGCTGGGACGTTGTTGGACCGAGCGTGAAAGCAATATGCCGCTGGGACGTTGGATCACCGAGCGTGAAAGCAATACGCCGCTGGCACTTGGTTGTACGATCGACAAAACCAATACGCCGCTGGGACGTTGGTTGACCGAGCGTGAAAGCAATACGCCGCTGGGACGTTGGTTGACCGAGCGTCAAAGCAATACGCCGCTGGGACGTTGTTGGACCGAGCGTCAAAGCAATACGCCGCTGGGAAGTTGTTGGACCGAGCGTGAAAGCAATACGCCGCTGGGACGTTGGATGACCGAGCGTGAAAGCAATACGCCGCTGGAACGTTGTTGGACCGAGCGTGAAAGCAATACGCCGCTGGCACTTGGTTGTACGATCGACAAAACCAATACGCCGCTGGGACGTTGGTTGACCGAGCGTGAAAGCAATATGCCGCTGGGACGTTGGTTGACCGAGCGTGAAAGCAATACGCCGCTGGGACGTTGGTTGACCGAGCGTCAAAGCAATACGCCGCTGGGACGTTGGTTGACAGAGCGTGAAAGCAATACGCCGCTGGGAAGTTGTTGGCCCGAGCGTGAAAGCAATACGCCGCTGGGACGTTGGATGACCGAGCCTGAAAGCAATACGCCGCTGGGACGTTGTTGGACCGAGCGTGAAAGCAATACGCCGCTGGGACGTTGTTGGACCGAGCGTGGAAGCAATACGCCGCTGGGAAGTTGTTGGACCGAGCGTCAAAGCAATACGCCGCTGGGACGTTGGTTGACCGAGCGTGAAAGCAATACGCCGCTGGGACGTTGGTTGACCGAGCGTCAAAGCAATACGCCGCTGGGACGTTGGTTGACCGAGCGTGAAAGCAATACGCCGCTGGGACGTTGGTTGACCCAGCGTCAAAGCAATACGCCGCTGGGACGTTGTTGGACCGAGCGTGAAAGCAATACGCCGCTGGTACTTGGTTGTACGATCGACAAAACCAATACGCCACTGGGACGTTGGTTCACCGAGCGTCAAAGCAATACGCCGCTGGGACGTTGGTTGACAGAGCGTGAAAGCAATACGCCGCTGGGACGTTGGTTGACCGAGCGTCAAAGCAATACGCCGCTGGGACGTTGGTTGACCGAGCGTCAAAGCAATACGCCGCTGGGACGTTGGTTGACCGAGCGTGAAAGCAATACGCCGCTGGGACGTTGGTTGACCGAGCGTCAAAGCAATACGCCGCTGGGAAGTTGTTGGACCGAGCGTGAAAGCAATACGCCGCTGGGACGTTGGATGACCGAGCCTGAAAGCAATACGCCGCTTGGACGTTGTTCGACCGAGCGTGAAAGCAATACGCCGCTGGGACGTTGGTTGACCGAGCGTCAAAGCAATACGCCGCTGGGACGTTGTTGGACCGAGCGTCAAAGCAATACGCCGCTGGGAAGTTGTTGGACCGAGCGTGAAAGCAATACGCCGCTGGGACGTTGGATGACCGAGCGTGAAAGCAATACGCCGCTGGAACGTTGTTGGACCGAGCGTGAAAGCAATACGCCGCTGGGACGTTGGTTGACAGAGCGTGAAAGCAATACGCCGCTGGGACGTTGGTTGACCGAGCGTCAAAGCAATACGCCGCTGGGACGTTGGTTGACCGAGCGTCAAAGCAATACGCCGCTGGGACGTTGTTGGACCGAGCGTCAAAGCAATACGCCGCTGGGAAGTTGTTGGACCGAGCGTGAAAGCAATACGCCGCTGGGACGTTGGATGACCGAGCGTGAAAGCAATACGCCGCTGGAACGTTGTTGGACCGAGCGTGAAAGCAATACGCCGCTGGCACTTGGTTGTACGATCGACAAAACCAATACGCCGCTGGGACGTTGGTTGACCGAGCGTGAAAGCAATATGCCGCTGGGACGTTGGTTGACCGAGCGTGAAAGCAATACGCCGCTGGGACGTTGGTTGACCGAGCGTCAAAGCAATACGCCGCTGGGACGTTGGTTGACAGAGCGTGAAAGCAATACGCCGCTGGGAAGTTGTTGGCCCGAGCGTGAAAGCAATACGCCGCTGGGACGTTGGATGACCGAGCCTGAAAGCAATACGCCGCTGGGACGTTGTTGGACCGAGCGTGAAAGCAATACGCCGCTGGGACGTTGTTGGACCGAGCGTGGAAGCAATACGCCGCTGGGAAGTTGTTGGACCGAGCGTCAAAGCAATACGCCGCTGGGACGTTGGTTGACCGAGCGTGAAAGCAATACGCCGCTGGGACGTTGGTTGACCGAGCGTCAAAGCAATACGCCGCTGGGACGTTGGTTGACCGAGCGTGAAAGCAATACGCCGCTGGGACGTTGGTTGACCCAGCGTCAAAGCAATACGCCGCTGGGACGTTGTTGGACCGAGCGTGAAAGCAATACGCCGCTGGTACTTGGTTGTACGATCGACAAAACCAATACGCCACTGGGACGTTGGTTCACCGAGCGTCAAAGCAATACGCCGCTGGGACGTTGGTTGACAGAGCGTGAAAGCAATACGCCGCTGGGACGTTGGTTGACCGAGCGTCAAAGCAATACGCCGCTGGGACGTTGGTTGACCGAGCGTCAAAGCAATACGCCGCTGGGACGTTGGTTGACCGAGCGTGAAAGCAATACGCCGCTGGGACGTTGGTTGACCGAGCGTCAAAGCAATACGCCGCTGGGAAGTTGTTGGACCGAGCGTGAAAGCAATACGCCGCTGGGACGTTGGATGACCGAGCCTGAAAGCAATACGCCGCTTGGACGTTGTTCGACCGAGCGTGAAAGCAATACGCCGCTGGGACGTTGTTGGACCGAGCGTGAAAGCAATATGCCGCTGGGACGTTGGATCACCGAGCGTGAAAGCAATACGCCGCTGGCACTTGGTTGTACGATCGACAAAACCAATACGCCGCTGGGACGTTGGTTGACCGAGCGTGAAAGCAATACGCCGCTGGGACGTTGGTTGACCGAGCGTCAAAGCAATACGCCGCTGGGACGTTGTTGGACCGAGCGTCAAAGCAATACGCCGCTGGGAAGTTGTTGGACCGAGCGTGAAAGCAATACGCCGCTGGGACGTTGGATGACCGAGCGTGAAAGCAATACGCCGCTGGAACGTTGTTGGACCGAGCGTGAAAGCAATACGCCGCTGGCACTTGGTTGTACGATCGACAAAACCAATACGCCGCTGGGACGTTGGTTGACCGAGCGTGAAAGCAATATGCCGCTGGGACGTTGGTTGACCGAATGTCAAAGCAATACGCCGCTGGGACGTTGTTGGACCGAGCGTCAAAGCAATACGCCGCTGGCACTTGGTTGTACGATCGACAAAACCAATACGCCGCTGGGACGTTGTTGGACCGAGCGTGAAACCAATACGCCGCTGGGACGTTGTTGGACCGAGCGTGAAAGCAATACGCCGCTGGGACGTTGGTTGACCGAATGTCAAAGCAATACGCCGCTGGGACGTTGTTGGACCGAGCGTCAAAGCAATACGCCGCTGGCACTTGGTTGTACGATCGACAAAACCAATACGCCGCTGGGACGTTGTTGGACCGAGCGTGAAAGCAATACGCCGCTGGGAAGTTGTTGGACCGAGCGTGAAAGCAATACGCCGCTGGGACGTTGGATGACCGAGCCTGAAAGCAATACGCCGCTTGGACGTTGTTCGACCGAGCGTGAAAGCAATACGCCGCTGGGACGTTGTTGGACCGAGCGTGGAAGCAATACGCCGCTGGGAAGTTGTTGGACCGAGCGTCAAAGCAATACGCCGCTGGGACGTTGGTTGACCGAGCGTGAAAGCAATACGCCGCTGGGACGTTGGTTGACCGAGCGTCAAAGCAATACGCCGCTGGGACGTTGTTGGACCGAGCGTGAAAGCAATACGCCGCTGGCACTTGGTTGTACGATCGACAAAACCAATACGCCACTGGGACGTTGGTTCACCGAGCGTCAAAGCAATACGCCGCTGGGACGTTGGTTGACCGAGCGTGAAAGCAATACGCCGCTGGGACGTTGGTTGACCGAGCGTCAAAGCAATACGCCGCTGGGACGTTGGTTGACCGAGCGTGAAAGCAATACGCCGCTGGGACGTTGTTGGACCGAGCGTGAAAGCAATACGCCGCTGGGACGTTGGATGACCGAGCCTGAAAGCAATACGCCGCTGGGACGTTGGATGACCGAGCCTGAAAGCAATACGCCGCTGGGACGTTGGTTGACCGAGCGTCAAAGCAATACGCCGCTGGGACGTTGGTTGACCGAGCGTGGAAGCAATACGCCGCTGGGAAGTTGTTGGACCGAGCGTGAAAGCAATACGCCGCTGGGACGTTGGTTGACCGAGCGTGAAAGCAATACGCCGCTGGGACGTTGTTGGACCGAGCGTCAAAGCAATACGCCGCTGGGAAGTTGTTGGACCGAGCGTGAAAGCAATATGCCGCTGGGACGTTGGATCACCGAGCGTGAAAGCAATACGCCGCTGGCACTTGGTTGTACGATCGACAAAACCAATACGCCGCTGGGACGTTGGTTGACCGAGCGTCAAAGCAATACGCCGCTGGGACGTTGTTGGACCGAGCGTCAAAGCAATACGCCGCTGGGAAGTTGTTGGACCGACCGTGAAAGCAATACGCCGCTGGGACGTTGGATGACCGAGCGTGAAAGCAATACGCCGCTGGAACGTTGTTGGACCGAGCGTCAAAGCAATACGCCGCTGGGACGTTGGTTGACCGAGCGTCAAAGCAATACGCCGCTGGGACGTTGGTTGACCGAGCGTCAAAGCAATACGCCGCTGGGACGTTGGTTGACCGAGCGTGAAAGCAATACGCCGCTGGGACGTTGGTTGACCGAGCGTCAAAGCAATACGCCGCTGGGACGTTGGTTGACCGAGCGTCAAAGCAATACGCCGCTGGGACGTTGGTTGACCGAGCGTCAAAGCAATACGCCGCTGGCACTTGGTTGTACGATCGACAAAACCAATACGCCGCTGGGACGTTGTTGGACCGAGCGTGAAACCAATACGCCGCTGGGACGTTGTTGCACCGAGCGTGAAAGCAATACGCCGCTGGGACGTTGGTTGACCGAATGTCAAAGCAATACGCCGCTGGGACGTTGTTGGACCGAGCGTCAAAGCAATACGCCGCTGGCACTTGGTTGTACGATCGACAAAACCAATACGCCGCTGGGACGTTGTTGGACCGAGCGTGAAAGCAATACGCCGCTGGGAAGTTGTTGGACCGAGCGTGAAAGCAATACGCCGCTGGGACGTTGGTTGACCGAGCGTCAAAGCAATACGCCGCTGGGACGTTGTTGGACCGAGCGTCAAAGCAATACGCCGCTGGGAAGTTGTTGGACCGAGCGTGAAAGCAATATGCCGCTGGGACGTTGGATCACCGAGCGTGAAAGCAATACGCCGCTGGCACTTGGTTGTACGATCGACAAAACCAATACGCCGCTGGGACGTTGGTTGACCGAGCGTCAAAGCAATACGCCGCTGGGACGTTGGTTGACCGAGCGTGAAAGCAATACGCCGCTGGGACGTTGGTTGACCGAATGTCAAAGCAATACGCCGCTGGGACGTTGTTGGACCGAGCGTCAAAGCAATACGCCGCTGGCACTTGGTTGTACGATCGACAAAACCAATACACCGCTGGGACGTTGTTGGACCGAGCGTGAAAGCAATACGCCGCTGGGACGTTGGTTGACCGAATGTCAAAGCAATACGCCGCTGGGACGTTGTTGGACCGAGCGTCAAAGCAATACGCCGCTGGCACTTGGTTGTACGATCGACAAAACCAATACGCCGCTGGGACGTTGTTGGACCGAGCGTGAAAGCAATACGCCGCTGGGAAGTTGTTGGACCGATCGTGAAAGCAATACGCCGCTGGGACGTTGGTTGACCGAGCGTCAAAGCAATACGCCGCTGGGACGTTGTTGGACCGAGCGTCAAAGCAATACGCCGCTGGGAAGTTGTTGGACCGAGCGTGAAAGCAATATGCCGCTAGGACGTTGGATCACCGAGCGTGAAAGCAATACGCCGCTGGCACTTGGTTGTACGATCGACAAAACCAATACGCCGCTGGGACGTTGGTTGACCGAGCGTCAAAGCAATACGCCGCTGGGACGTTGGTTGACCGAGCGTCAAAGCAATACGCCGCTGGGACGTTGGTTGCCCGAGCGTCAAAGCAATACGCCGCTGGGACGTTGTTGGACCGAGCGTGAAAGCAATACGCCGCTGGGACGTTGTTGGACCGAGCGTGAAAGCAATACGCCGCTGGGACGTTGGTTGACCGAGCGTCAAAGCAATACGCCGCTGGGACGTTGTTGGACCGAGCGTGAAAGCAATACGCCGCTGGCACTTGGTTGTACGATCGACAAAACCAATACGCCACTGGGACGTTGGTTCACCGAGCGTCAAAGCAATACGCCGCTGGGACGTTGGCTGACCGAGCGTGAAAGCAATACGCCGCTGGGACGTTGGTTGACCGAGCGTCAAAGCAATACGCCGCTGGGACGTTGGTTGACCGAGCCTGAAAGCAATACGCCGCTGGGACGTTGGATGACCGAGCCTGAAAGCAATACGCCGCTGGGACGTTGGTTGACCGAGCGTCAAAGCAATACGCCGCTGGGACGTTGGTTGACCGAGCGTGGAAGCAATACGCCGCTGGGAAGTTGTTGGACCGAGCGTGAAAGCAATACGCCGCTGGGACGTTGGTTGACCGAGCGTCAAAGCAATACGCCGCTGGGACGTTGTTGGACCGAGCGTCAAAGCAATACGCCGCTGGGAAGTTGTTGGACCGAGCGTGAAAGCAATATGCCGCTGGGACGTTGGATCACCGAGCGTGAAAGCAATACGCCGCTGGCACTTGGTTGTACGATCGACAAAACCAATACGCCGCTGGGACGTTGGTTGACCGAGCGTCAAAGCAATACGCCGCTGGGACGTTGGTTGACCGAGCGTGAAAGCAATACGCCGCTGGGACGTTGGTTGACCGAGCGTCAAAGCAATACGCCGCTGGGACGTTGGTTGACCGAGCGTCAAAGCAATACGCCGCTGGGACGTTGGTTGACCGAGCGTCAAAGCAATACGCCGCTGGGACGTTGGTTGACCGAGCGTCAAAGCAATACGCCGCTGGGACGTTGGTTGACCGAGCGTCAAAGCAATACGCCGCTGGGACGTTGGTTGACCGAGCGTCAAAGCAATACGCCGCTGGGACGTTGTTGGACCGAGCGTCAAAGCAATACGCCGCTGGGAAGTTGTTGGACCGAGCGTGAAAGCAATACGCCGCTGGGACGTTGGATGACCGAGCGTGAAAGCAATACGCCGCTGGAACGTTGGTTGACCGAGCGTCAAAGCAATACGCCGCTGGGACGTTGGTTGACCGAGCGTGGAAGCAATACGCCGCTGGGAAGTTGTTGGACCGAGCGTGAAAGCAATACGCCGCTGGGACGTTGGTTGACCGAGCGTCAAAGCAATACGCCGCTGGGACGTTGTTGGACCGAGCGTCAAAGCAATACGCCGCTGGGAAGTTGTTGGACCGAGCGTGAAAGCAATATGCCGCTGGGACGTTGGATCACCGAGCGTGAAAGCAATACGCCGCTGGCACTTGGTTGTACGATCGACAAAACCAATACGCCGCTGGGACGTTGGTTGACCGAGCGTCAAAGCAATACGCCGCTGGGACGTTGGTTGACCGAGCGTGAAAGCAATACGCCGCTGGGACGTTGGTTGACCGAATGTCAAAGCAATACGCCGCTGGGACGTTGTTGGACCGAGCGTCAAAGCAATACGCCGCTGGCACTTGGTTGTACGATCGACAAAACCAATACGCCGCTGGGACGTTGTTGGACCGAGCGTGAAAGCAATACGCCGCTGGGACGTTGGTTGACCGAATGTCAAAGCAATACGCCGCTGGGACGTTGTTGGACCGAGCGTCAAAGCAATACGCCGCTGGCACTTGGTTGTACGATCGACAAAACCAATACGCCGCTGGGACGTTGTTGGACCGAGCGTGAAAGCAATACGCCGCTGGGAAGTTGTTGGACCGAGCGTGAAAGCAATACGCCGCTGGGACGTTGGTTGACCGAGCGTCAAAGCAATACGCCGCTGGGACGTTGTTGGACCGAGCGTCAAAGCAATACGCCGCTGGGAAGTTGTTGGACCGAGCGTGAAAGCAATATGCCGCTAGGACGTTGGATCACCGAGCGTGAAAGCAATACGCCGCTGGCACTTGGTTGTACGATCGACAAAACCAATACGCCGCTGGGACGTTGGTTGACCGAGCGTCAAAGCAATACGCCGCTGGGACGTTGGTTGACCGAGCGTCAAAGCAATACGCCGCTGGGACGTTGGTTGACCGAGCGTCAAAGCAATACGCCGCTGGGACGTTGGTTGACCGAGCGTCAAAGCAATACGCCGCTGGGACGTTGTTGGACCGAGCGTGAAAGCAATACGCCGCTGGGACGTTGTTGGACCGAGCGTGAAAGCAATACGCCGCTGGGACGTTGGTTGACCGAGCGTGAAAGCAATACGCCGCTGGGACGTGGGTTGACCGAGCGTCAAAGCAATACGCCGCTGGGACGTTGTTGGACCGAGCGTGAAAGCAATACGCCGCTGGCACTTGGTTGTACGATCGACAAAACCAATACGCCACTGGGACGTTGGTTCACCGAGCGTCAAAGCAATACGCCGCTGGGACGTTGGTTGACCGAGCGTGAAAGCAATACGCCGCTGGGACGTTGGTTGACCGAGCGTCAAAGCAATACGCCGCTGGGACGTTGGTTGACCGAGCCTGAAAGCAATACGCCGCTGGGACGTTGGATGACCGAGCCTGAAAGCAATACGCCGCTGGGACGTTGGTTGACCGAGCGTCAAAGCAATACGCCGCTGGGACGTTGGTTGACCGAGCGTGGAAGCAATACGCCGCTGGGAAGTTGTTGGACCGAGCGTGAAAGCAATACGCCGCTGGGACGTTGGTTGACCGAGCGTCAAAGCAATACGCCGCTGGGACGTTGTTGGACCGAGCGTCAAAGCAATACGCCGCTGGGAAGTTGTTGGACCGAGCGTGAAAGCAATATGCCGCTGGGACGTTGGATCACCGAGCGTGAAAGCAATACGCCGCTGGCACTTGGTTGTACGATCGACAAAACCAATACGCCGCTGGGACGTTGGTTGACCGAGCGTCAAAGCAATACGCCGCTGGGAAGTTGGTTGACCGAGCCTGAAAGCAATACGCCGCTGGGACGTTGGATGACCGAGCCTGAAAGCAATACGCCGCTGGGACGTTGGTTGACCGAGCGTCAAAGCAATACGCCGCTGGGACGTTGGTTGAACGAGCGTGGAAGCAATACGCCGCTGGGAAGTTGTTGGACCGAGCGTGAAAGCAATACGCCGCTGGGACGTTGGTTGACCGAGCGTCAAAGCAATACGCCGCTGGGAAGTTGTTGGACCGAGCGTGAAAGCAATATGCCGCTGGGACGTTGGATCACCGAGCGTGAAAGCAATACGCCGCTGGCACTTGGTTGTACGATCGACAAAACCAATACGCCGCTGGGACGTTGGTTGACCGAGCGTCAAAGCAATACGCCGCTGGGACGTTGGTTGACCGAGCGTGAAAGCAATACGCCGCTGGGACGTTGGTTGACCGAGCGTCAAAGCAATACGCCGCTGGGACGTTGGTTGACCGAGCGTCAAAGCAATACGCCGCTGGGACGTTGGTTGACCGAGCGTCAAAGCAATACGCCGCTGGGACGTTGTTGGACCGAGCGTCAAAGCAATACGCCGCTGGGAAGTTGTTGGACCGAGCGTGAAAGCAATACGCCGCTGGGACGTTGGATGACCGAGCGTGAAAGCAATACGCCGCTGGAACGTTGGTTGACCGAGCGTCAAAGCAATACGCCGCTGGGACGTTGGTTGACCGAGCGTCAAAGCAATACGCCGCTGGGAAGTTGGTTGACCGAGCGTGAAAGCAATACGCCGCTGGGACGTTGGTTGACCGAGCGTCAAAGCAATACGCCGCTGGGACGTTGTTGGACCGAGCGTCAAAGCAATACGCCGCTGGGAAGTTGTTGGACCGAGCGTGAAAGCAATATGCCGCTGGGACGTTGGATCACCGAGCGTGAAAGCAATACGCCGCTGGCACTTGGTTGTACGATCGACAAAACAAATACGCCGCTGGGACGTTGGTTGACCGAGCGTCAAAGCAATACGCCGCTGGGAAGTTGGTTGACCGAGCGTGAAAGCAATACGCCGCTGGGACGTTGGTTGACCGAGCGTCAAAGCAATACGCCGCTGGGAAGTTGTTGGACCGAGCGTGAAAGCAATACGCTGCTGGGACGTTGGATGACCGAGCCTGAAAGCAATACGCCGCTTGGACGTTGTTCGACCGAGCGTCAAAGCAATACGCCGCTGGGAAGTTGTTGGACCGAGCGTGAAAGCAATATGCCGCTGGGACGTTGGATCACCGAGCGTGAAAGCAATACGCCGCTGGCACTTGGTTGTACGATCGACAAAACCAATACGCCGCTGGGACGTTGGTTGACCGAGCGTGAAAGCAATACGCCGCTGGGACGTTGGTTGACCGAGCGTCAAAGCAATACGCCGCTGGGACGTTGTTGGACCCAGCGTCAAAGCAATACGCCGCTGGGAAGTTGTTGGACCGAGCGTGAAAGCAATACGCCGCTGGGACGTTGGATGACCGAGCGTGAAAGCAATACGCCGCTGGAACGTTGTTGGACCGAGCGTGAAAGCAATACGCCGCTGGCACTTGGTTGTACGATCGACAAAACCAATACGCCGCTGGGACGTTGTTGGACCGAGCGTGAAACCAATACGCCGCTGGGACGTTGTTGGACCGAGCGTGAAAGCAATACGCCGCTGGGACGTTGGTTGACCGAATGTCAAAGCAATACGCCGCTGGGACGTTGTTGGACCGAGCGTCAAAGCAATACGCCGCTGGCACTTGGTTGTACGATCGACAAAACCAATACGCCGCTGGGACGTTGTTGGACCGAGCGTGAAAGCAATACGCCGCTGGGAAGTTGTTGGACCGAGCGTGAAAGCAATACGCCGCTGGGACGTTGGTTGACCGAGCGTCAAAGCAATACGCCGCTGGGACGTTGTTGGACCGAGCGTCAAAGCAATACGCCGCTGGGAAGTTGTTGGACCGAGCGTGAAAGCAATATGCCGCTGGGACGTTGGATCACCGAGCGTGAAAGCAATACGCCGCTGGCACTTGGTTGTACGATCGACAAAACCAATACGCCGCTGGGACGTTGGTTGACCGAGCGTGAAAGCAATACGCCGCTGGGACGTTGGTTGACCGAGCGTCAAAGCAATACGCCGCTGGGACGTTGTTGGACCGAGCGTCAAAGCAATACGCCGCTGGGAAGTTGTTGGACCGAGCGTGAAAGCAATACGCCGCTGGGACGTTGGATGACCGAGCGTGAAAGCAATACGCCGCTGGAACGTTGTTGGACCGAGCGTGAAAGCAATACGCCGCTGGCACTTGGTTGTACGATCGACAAAACCAATACGCCGCTGGGACGTTGGTTGACCGAGCGTGAAAGCAATACGCCGCTGGGACGTTGGTTGACCGAATGTCAAAGCAATACGCCGCTGGGACGTTGTTGGACCGAGCGTCAAAGCAATACGCCGCTGGCACTTGGTTGTACGATCGACAAAACCAATACGCCGCTGGGACGTTGTTGGACCGAGCGTGAAACCAATACGCCGCTGGGACGTTGTTGGACCGAGGGTGAAAGCAATACGCCGCTGGGACGTTGGTTGACCGAATGTCAAAGCAATACGCCGCTGGGACGTTGTTGGACCGAGCGTCAAAGCAATACGCCGCTGGCACTTGGTTGTACGATCGACAAAACCAATACGCCGCTGGGACGTTGTTGGACCGAGCGTGAAAGCAATACGCCGCTGGGACGTTGGTTGACCGAGCGTCAAAGCAATACGCCGCTGGGACGTTGTTGGACCGAGCGTCAAAGCAATACGCCGCTGGGAAGTTGTTGGACCGAGCGTGAAAGCAATATGCCGCTGGGACGTTGGATCACCGAGCGTGAAAGCAATACGCCGCTGGCACTTGGTTGTACGATCGACAAAACCAATACGCCGCTGGGACGTTGGTTGACCGAGCGTCAAAGCAATACGCCGCTGGGAAGTTGTTGGACCGAGCGTGAAAGCAATACGCCGCTGGGATGTTGGTTGACCGAATGTCAAAGCAATACGCCGCTGGGACGTTGTTGGACCGAGCGTCAAAGCAATACGCCGCTGGCACTTGGTTGTACGATCGACAAAACCAATACGCCGCTGGGACGTTGTTGGACCGAGCGTGAAACCAATACGCCGCTGGGACGTTGTTGGACCGAGCGTGAAAGCAATACGCCGCTGGGACGTTGGTTGACCGAATGTCAAAGCAATACGCCGCTGGGACGTTGTTGGACCGAGCGTCAAAGCAATACGCCGCTGGCACTTGGTTGTACGATCGACAAAACCAATACGCCGCTGGGACGTTGTTGGACCGAGCGTGAAAGCAATACGCCGCTGGGAAGTTGTTGGACCGAGCGTGAAAGCAATACGCCGCTGGGACGTTGGTTGACCGAGCGTCAAAGCAATACGCCGCTGGGACGTTGTTGGACCGAGCGTCAAAGCAATACGCCGCTGGGAAGTTGTTGGACCGAGCGTGAAAGCAATATGCCGCTGGGACGTTGGATCACCGAGCGTCAAAGCAATACGCCGCTGGGACGTTGGGTGACCGAGCGTCAAAGCAATACGCCGCTGGGACGTTGGTTGACCGAGCCTGAAAGCAATACGCCGCTGGGACGTTGGATGACCGAGCCTGAAAGCAATACGCCGCTGGGACGTTGGTTGACCGAGCGTCAAAGCAATACGCCGCTGGGACGTTGGTTGACCGAGCGTGGAAGCAATACGGCGCTGGGAAGTTGTTGGACCGAGCGTGAAAGCAATACGCCGCTGGGACGTTGGTTGACCGAGCGTCAAAGCAATACGCCGCTGGGACGTTGTTGGACCGAGCGTCAAAGCAATACGCCGCTGGGAAGTTGTTGGACCGAGCGTGAAAGCAATATGCCGCTGGGACGTTGGATCACCGAGCGTGAAAGCAATACGCCGCTGGCACTTGGTTGTACGATCGACAAAACCAATACGCCGCTGGGACGTTGGTTGACCGAGCGTGAAAGCAATACGCCGCTGGGACGTTGGTTGACCGAGCGTCAAAGCAATACGCCGCTGGGACGTTGTTGGACCCAGCGTCAAAGCAATACGCCGCTGGGAAGTTGTTGGACCGAGCGTGAAAGCAATACGCCGCTGGGACGTTGGATGACCGAGCGTGAAAGCAATACGCCGCTGGAACGTTGTTGGACCGAGCGTGAAAGCAATACGCCGCTGGCACTTGGTTGTACGATCGACAAAACCAATACGCCGCTGGGACGTTGGTTGACCGAGCGTGAAAGCAATACGCCGCTGGGACGTTGGTTGACCGAATGTCAAAGCAATACGCCGCTGGGACGTTGTTGGACCGAGCGTCAAAGCAATACGCCGCTGGCACTTGGTTGTACGATCGACAAAACCAATACGCCGCTGGGACGTTGTTGGACCGAGCGTGAAACCAATACGCCGCTGGGACGTTGTTGGACCGAGCGTGAAAGCAATACGCCGCTGGGACGTTGGTTGACCGAATGTCAAAGCAATACGCCGCTGGGACGTTGTTGGACCGAGCGTCAAAGCAATACGCCGCTGGCACTTGGTTGTACGATCGACAAAACCAATACGCCGCTGGGACGTTGTTGGACCGAGCGTGAAAGCAATACGCCGCTGGGAAGTTGTTGGACCGAGCGTGAAAGCAATACGCCGCTGGGACGTTGGTTGACCGAGCGTCAAAGCAATACGCCGCTGGGACGTTGTTGGACCGAGCGTCAAAGCAATACGCCGCTGGGAAGTTGTTGGACCGAGCGTGAAAGCAATATGCCGCTGGGACGTTGGATCACCGAGCGTGAAAGCAATACGCCGCTGGCACTTGGTTGTACGATCGACAAAACCAATACGCCGCTGGGACGTTGGTTGACCGAGCGTGAAAGCAATACGCCGCTGGGACGTTGGTTGACCGAGCGTCAAAGCAATACGCCGCTGGGACGTTGTTGGACCGAGCGTCAAAGCAATACGCCGCTGGGAAGTTGTTGGACCGAGCGTGAAAGCAATACGCCGCTGGGACGTTGGATGACCGAGCGTGAAAGCAATACGCCGCTGGAACGTTGTTGGACCGAGCGTGAAAGCAATACGCCGCTGGCACTTGGTTGTACGATCGACAAAACCAATACGCCGCTGGGACGTTGGTTGACCGAGCGTGAAAGCAATACGCCGCTGGGACGTTGGTTGACCGAATGTCAAAGCAATACGCCGCTGGGACGTTGTTGGACCGAGCGTCAAAGCAATACGCCGCTGGCACTTGGTTGTACGATCGACAAAACCAATACGCCGCTGGGACGTTGTTGGACCGAGCGTGAAACCAATACGCCGCTGGGACGTTGTTGGACCGAGGGTGAAAGCAATACGCCGCTGGGACGTTGGTTGACCGAATGTCAAAGCAATACGCCGCTGGGACGTTGTTGGACCGAGCGTCAAAGCAATACGCCGCTGGCACTTGGTTGTACGATCGACAAAACCAATACGCCGCTGGGACGTTGTTGGACCGAGCGTGAAAGCAATACGCCGCTGGGACGTTGGTTGACCGAGCGTCAAAGCAATACGCCGCTGGGACGTTGTTGGACCGAGCGTCAAAGCAATACGCCGCTGGGAAGTTGTTGGACCGAGCGTGAAAGCAATATGCCGCTGGGACGTTGGATCACCGAGCGTGAAAGCAATACGCCGCTGGCACTTGGTTGTACGATCGACAAAACCAATACGCCGCTGGGACGTTGGTTGACCGAGCGTCAAAGCAATACGCCGCTGGGAAGTTGTTGGACCGAGCGTGAAAGCAATACGCCGCTGGGATGTTGGTTGACCGAATGTCAAAGCAATACGCCGCTGGGACGTTGTTGGACCGAGCGTCAAAGCAATACGCCGCTGGCACTTGGTTGTACGATCGACAAAACCAATACGCCGCTGGGACGTTGTTGGACCGAGCGTGAAACCAATACGCCGCTGGGACGTTGTTGGACCGAGCGTGAAAGCAATACGCCGCTGGGACGTTGGTTGACCGAATGTCAAAGCAATACGCCGCTGGGACGTTGTTGGACCGAGCGTCAAAGCAATACGCCGCTGGCACTTGGTTGTACGATCGACAAAACCAATACGCCGCTGGGACGTTGTTGGACCGAGCGTGAAAGCAATACGCCGCTGGGAAGTTGTTGGACCGAGCGTGAAAGCAATACGCCGCTGGGACGTTGGTTGACCGAGCGTCAAAGCAATACGCCGCTGGGACGTTGTTGGACCGAGCGTCAAAGCAATACGCCGCTGGGAAGTTGTTGGACCGAGCGTGAAAGCAATATGCCGCTGGGACGTTGGATCACCGAGCGTCAAAGCAATACGCCGCTGGGACGTTGGGTGACCGAGCGTCAAAGCAATACGCCGCTGGGACGTTGGTTGACCGAGCCTGAAAGCAATACGCCGCTGGGACGTTGGATGACCGAGCCTGAAAGCAATACGCCGCTGGGACGTTGGTTGACCGAGCGTCAAAGCAATACGCCGCTGGGACGTTGGTTGACCGAGCGTGGAAGCAATACGGCGCTGGGAAATTGTTGGACCGAGCGTGAAAGCAATACGCCGCTGGGACGTTGTTGGACCGAGCGTCAAAGCAATACGCCGCTGGGAAGTTGTTGGACCGAGCGTGAAAGCAATATGCCGCTGGGACGTTGGATCACCGAGCGTGAAAGCAATACGCCGCTGGCACTTGGTTGTACGATCGACAAAACCAATACGCCGCTGGGACGTTGGTTGACCGAGCGTCAAAGCAATACGCCGCTGGGACGTTGGTTGACCGAGCGTGAAAGCAATACGCCGCTGGGACGTTGGTTGACCGAGCGTCAAAGCAATACGCCGCTGGGACGTTGGTTGACCGAGCGTCAAAGCAATACGCCGCTGGGACGTTGGTTGACCGAGCGTCAAAGCAATACGCCGCTGGGACGTTGGTTGACCGAGCGTCAAAGCAATACGCCGCTGGGACGTTGGTTGACCGAGCGTCAAATCAATACGCCGCTGGGACGTTGGTTGACCGAGCGTCAAAGCAATACGCCGCTGGGACGTTGTTGGACCGAGCGTCAAAGCAATACGCCGCTGGGAAGTTGTTGGACCGAGCGTGAAAGCAATATGCCGCTGGGACGTTGGATCACCGAGCGTGAAAGCAATACGCCGCTGGCACTTGGTTGTACGATCGACAAAACCAATACGCCGCTGGGACGTTGGTTGACCGAATGTCAAAGCAATACGCCGCTGGGACGTTGTTGGACCGAGCGTCAAAGCAATACGCCGCTGGCACTTGGTTGTACGATCGACAAAACCAATACGCCGCTGGGACGTTGTTGGACCCAGCGTGAAAGCAATACGCCGCTGGGAAGTTGTTGGACCGAGCGTGAAAGCAATACGCCGCTGGGACGTTGGTTGACCGAGCGTCAAAGCAATACGCCGCTGGGACGTTGTTGGACCGAGCGTCAAAGCAATACGCCGCTGGGAAGTTGTTGGACCGAGCGTGAAAGCAATATGCCGCTGGGACGTTGGATCACCGAGCGTGAAAGCAATACGCCGCTGGCACTTGGTTGTACGATCGACAAAACCAATACGCCGCTGGGACGTTGGTTGACCGAGCGTCAAAGCAATACGCCGCTGGGACGTTGGTTGACCGAGCGTCAAAGCAATACGCCGCTGGGACGTTGGTTGACCGAGCGTCAAAGCAATACGCCGCTGGGACGTTGTTGGACCGAGCGTGAAAGCAATACGCCGCTGGGACGTTGTTGGACCGAGCGTGAAAGCAATACGCCGCTGGGACGTTGGTTGACCGAGCGTGAAAGCAATACGCCGCTGGGACGTTGTTGGACCGAGCGTGAAAGCAATACGCCGCTGGCACTTGGTTGTACGATCGACAAAACCAATACGCCGCTGGGACGTTGTTGGACCGAGCGTGAAACCAATACGCCGCTGGGACGTTGTTGGACCGAGCGTGAAAGCAATACGCCGCTGGGACGTTGGTTGACCGAATGTCAAAGCAATACGCCGGTGGGACGTTGTTGGACCGAGCGTCAAAGCAATACGCCGCTGGCACTTGGTTGTACGATCGACAAAACCAATACGCCACTGGGACGTTGGTTCACCGAGCGTCAATGCAATACGCCGCTGGGACGTTGGTTGACCGAGCGTGAAAGCAATACGCCGCTGGGACGTTGGTTGACCGAGCGTCAAAGCAATACGCCGCTGGGACGTTGGTTGACCGAGCGTGAAAGCAATACGCCGCTGGGACGTTGTTGGACCGAGCGTGAAAGCAATACGCCGCTGGGACGTTGGATGACCGAGCGTCAAAGCAATACGCCGCTGGGACGTTGGTTGACCGAGCGTCAAAGCAATACGCCGCTGGGGCGTTGTTGGACCGAGCGTGAAAGCAATACGCCGCTGGGAAGTTGTTGGCCCGAGCGTGAAAGCAATACGCCGCTGGGACGTTGGATGACCGAGCCTGAAAGCAATACGCCGCTGGGACGTTGTTGGACCGAGCGTGAAAGCAATACGCCGCTGGGACGTTGGTTGACCGAGCGTGAAAGCAATACGCCGCTGGGAAGTTGTTGGACCGAGCGTGAAAGCAATACGCCGCTGGGACGTTGGTTGACCGAGCGTCAAAGCAATACGCCGCTGGGACGTTGGTTGACCGAGAGTGAAAGCAATACGCCGCTGGGACGTTGTTGGACCGAGCGTCAAAGCAATACGCCGCTGGGACGTTGGTTGACCGAGCGTGAAAGCAATACGCCGCTGGCACTTGGTTGTACGATCGACAAAACCAATACGCCGCTGGGACGTTGGTTGACCGAGCGTGAAAGCAATACGCCGCTGGGACGTTGGTTGACCGAGCATCAAAGCAATACGCCGCTGGGACGTTGTTGGACCGAGCGTCAAAGCAATACGCCGCTGGCACTTGGTTGTACGATCGACAAAACCAATACGCCGCTGGGACGTTGGTTGACCGAGCGTCAAAGCAATACGCCGCTGGGAAGTTGGTTGACCGAGCGTGAAAGCAATACGCCGCTGGGACGTTGGTTGACCGAGCGTCAAAGCAATACGCCGCTGGGAAGTTGTTGGACCGAGCGTGAAAGCAATACGCTGCTGGGACGTTGGATGACCGAGCCTGAAAGCAATACGCCGCTTGGACGTTGTTCGACCGAGCGTCAAAGCAATACGCCGCTGGGAAGTTGTTGGACCGAGCGTGAAAGCAATATGCCGCTGGGACGTTGGATCACCGAGCGTGAAAGCAATACGCCGCTGGCACTTGGTTGTACGATCGACAAAACCAATACGCCGCTGGGACGTTGGTTGACCGAGCGTGAAAGCAATACGCCGCTGGGACGTTGGTTGACCGAGCGTCAAAGCAATACGCCGCTGGGACGTTGTTGGACCCAGCGTCAAAGCAATACGCCGCTGGGAAGTTGTTGGACCGAGCGTGAAAGCAATACGCCGCTGGGACGTTGGATGACCGAGCGTGAAAGCAATACGCCGCTGGAACGTTGTTGGACCGAGCGTGAAAGCAATACGCCGCTGGCACTTGGTTGTACGATCGACAAAACCAATACGCCGCTGGGACGTTGGTTGACCGAGCGTGAAAGCAATACGCCGCTAGGACGTTGGTTGACCGAATGTCAAAGCAATACGCCGCTGGGACGTTGTTGGACCGAGCGTCAAAGCAATACGCCGCTGGCACTTGGTTGTACGATCGACAAAACCAATACGCCGCTGGGACGTTGTTGGACCGAGCGTGAAACCAATACGCCGCTGGGACGTTGTTGGACCGAGCGTGAAAGCAATACGCCGCTGGGACGTTGGTTGACCGAATGTCAAAGCAATACGCCGCTGGGACGTTGTTGGACCGAGCGTCAAAGCAATACGCCGCTGGCACTTGGTTGTACGATCGACAAAACCAATACGCCGCTGGGACGTTGTTGGACCGATCGTGAAAGCAATACGCCGCTGGGAAGTTGTTGGACCGAGCGTGAAAGCAATACGCCGCTGGGACGTTGGTTGACCGAGCGTCAAAGCAATACGCCGCTGGGACGTTGTTGGACCGAGCGTCAAAGCAATACGCCGCTGGGAAGTTGTTGGACCGAGCGTGAAAGCAATATGCCGCTGGGACGTTGGATCACCGAGCGTGAAAGCAATACGCCGCTGGCACTTGGTTGTACGATCGACAAAACCAATACGCCGCTGGGACGTTGGTTGACCGAGCGTGAAAGCAATACGCCGCTGGGACGTTGGTTGACCGAGCGTCAAAGCAATACGCCGCTGGGACGTTGTTGGACCGAGCGTCAAAGCAATACGCCGCTGGGAAGTTGTTGGACCGAGCGTGAAAGCAATACGCCGCTGGGACGTTGGATGACCGAGCGTGAAAGCAATACGCCGCTGGAACGTTGTTGGACCGAGCGTGAAAGCAATACGCCGCTGGCACTTGGTTGTACGATCGACAAAACCAATACGCCGCTGGGACGTTGGTTGACCGAGCGTGAAAGCAATACGCCGCTGGGACGTTGGTTGACCGAATGTCAAAGCAATACGCCGCTGGGACGTTGTTGGACCGAGCGTCAAAGCAATACGCCGCTGGCACTTGGTTGTACGATCGACAAAACCAATACGCCGCTGGGACGTTGTTGGACCGAGCGTGAAACCAATACGCCGCTGGGACGTTGTTGGACCGAGGGTGAAAGCAATACGCCGCTGGGACGTTGGTTGACCGAATGTCAAAGCAATACGCCGCTGGGACGTTGTTGGACCGAGCGTCAAAGCAATACGCCACTGGCACTTGGTTGTACGATCGACAAAACCAATACGCCGCTGGGACGTTGTTGGACCGAGCGTGAAAGCAATACGCCGCTGGGACGTTGGTTGACCGAGCGTCAAAGCAATACGCCGCTGGGACGTTGTTGGACCGAGCGTCAAAGCAATACGCCGCTGGGAAGTTGTTGGACCGAGCGTGAAAGCAATATGCCGCTGGGACGTTGGATCACCGAGCGTGAAAGCAATACGCCGCTGGCACTTGGTTGTACGATCGACAAAACCAATACGCCGCTGGGACGTTGGTTGACCGAGCGTCAAAGCAATACGCCGCTGGGACGTTGGTTGACCGAGCGTAAAAGCAATACGCCGCTGGGACGTTGGTTGACCGAGCGTCAAAGCAATACGCCGCTGGGAAGTTGTTGGACCGAGCGTGAAAGCAATACGCCGCTGGGACGTTGGTTGACCGAATGTCAAAGCAATACGCCGCTGGGACGTTGTTGGACCGAGCGTCAAAGCAATACGCCGCTGGCACTTGGTTGTACGATCGACAAAACCAATACGCCGCTGGGACGTTGTTGGACCGAGCGTGAAACCAATACGCCGCTGGGACGTTGTTGGACCGAGCGTGAAAGCAATACGCCGCTGGGACGTTGGTTGACCGAATGTCAAAGCAATACGCCGCTGGGACGTTGTTGGACCGAGCGTCAAAGCAATACGCCGCTGGCACTTGGTTGTACGATCGACAAAACCAATACGCCGCTGGGACGTTGTTGGACCGATCGTGAAAGCAATACGCCGCTGGGAAGTTGTTGGACCGAGCGTGAAAGCAATACGCCGCTGGGACGTTGGTTGACCGAGCGTCAAAGCAATACGCCGCTGGGACGTTGTTGGACCGAGCGTCAAAGCAATACGCCGCTGGGAAGTTGTTGGACCGAGCGTGAAAGCAATATGCCGCTGGGACGTTGGATCACCGAGCGTGAAAGCAATACGCCGCTGGCACTTGGTTGTACGATCGACAAAACCAATACGCCGCTGGGACGTTGGTTGACCGAGCGTGAAAGCAATACGCCGCTGGGACGTTGGTTGACCGAGCGTCAAAGCAATACGCCGCTGGGACGTTGTTGGACCGAGCGTCAAAGCAATACGCCGCTGGGAAGTTGTTGGACCGAGCGTGAAAGCAATACGCCGCTGGGACGTTGGATGACCGAGCGTGAAAGCAATACGCCGCTGGAACGTTGTTGGACCGAGCGTGAAAGCAATACGCCGCTGGCACTTGGTTGTACGATCGACAAAACCAATACGCCGCTGGGACGTTGGTTGACCGAGCGTGAAAGCAATACGCCGCTGGGACGTTGGTTGACCGAATGTCAAAGCAATACGCCGCTGGGACGTTGTTGGACCGAGCGTCAAAGCAATACGCCGCTGGCACTTGGTTGTACGATCGACAAAACCAATACGCCGCTGGGACGTTGTTGGACCGAGCGTGAAACCAATACGCCGCTGGGACGTTGTTGGACCGAGGGTGAAAGCAATACGCCGCTGGGACGTTGGTTGACCGAATGTCAAAGCAATACGCCGCTGGGACGTTGTTGGACCGAGCGTCAAAGCAATACGCCACTGGCACTTGGTTGTACGATCGACAAAACCAATACGCCGCTGGGACGTTGTTGGACCGAGCGTGAAAGCAATACGCCGCTGGGACGTTGGTTGACCGAGCGTCAAAGCAATACGCCGCTGGGACGTTGTTGGACCGAGCGTCAAAGCAATACGCCGCTGGGAAGTTGTTGGACCGAGCGTGAAAGCAATATGCCGCTGGGACGTTGGATCACCGAGCGTGAAAGCAATACGCCGCTGGCACTTGGTTGTACGATCGACAAAACCAATACGCCGCTGGGACGTTGGTTGACCGAGCGTCAAAGCAATACGCCGCTGGGACGTTGGTTGACCGAGCGTAAAAGCAATACGCCGCTGGGACGTTGGTTGACCGAGCGTCAAAGCAATACGCCGCTGGGAAGTTGTTGGACCGAGCGTGAAAGCAATACGCCGCTGGGACGTTGTTGGACCGAGCGTCAAAGCAATACGCCGCTGGGAAGTTGTTGGACCAAGCGTGAAAGCAATACGCCGCTGGGACGTTGGATGACCGAGCGTGAAAGCAATACGCCGCTGGAACGTTGTTGGACCGAGCGTGAAAGCAATACGCCGCTGGCACTTGGTTGTACGATCGACAAAACCAATACGCCGCTGGGACGTTGGTTGACCGAGCGTGAAAGCAATATGCCGCTGGGACGTTGGTTGACCGAGCGTGAAAGCAATACGCCGCTGGGACGTTGGTTGACCGAGCGTCAAAGCAATACGCCGCTGGGAAGTTGTTGGACCGAGCGTGAAAGCAATACGCCGCTGGGACGTTGGTTGACCGAGCGTCAAAGCAATACGCCGCTGGGACGTTGGTTGACCGAGCGTGAAAGCAATACGCCGCTGGGACGTTGTTGGACCGAGCGTGAAAGCAATACGCCGCTGGGACGTTGGATGACCGAGCCTGAAAGCAATACGCCGCTGGGACGTTGGATGACCGAGCCTGAAAGCAATACGCCGCTGGGACGTTGGTTGACCGAGCGTCAAAGCAATATGCCGCTGGGACGTTGGTTGACCGAGCGTGGAAGCAATACGCCGCTGGGAAGTTGTTGGACCGAGCGTGAAAGCAATACGCCGCTGGGACGTTGGTTGACCGAGCGTCAAAGCAATACGCCGCTGGGACGTTGTTGGACCGAGCGTCAAAGCAATACGCCGCTGGGAAGTTGTTGGACCGAGCGTGAAAGCAATATGCCGCTGGGACGTTGGATCACCGAGCGTGAAAGCAATACGCCGCTGGCACTTGGTTGTACGATCGACAAAACCAATACGCCGCTGGGACGTTGGTTGACCGAGCGTCAAAGCAATACGCCGCTGGGACGTTGGTTGACCGAGCGTGAAAGCAATACGCCGCTGGGACGTTGGTTGACCGAGCGTCAAAGCAATACGCCGCTGGGAAGTTGTTGGACCGAGCGTGAAAGCAATACGCCGCTGGGACGTTGGATGACCGAGCCTGAAAGCAATACGCCGCTTGGACGTTGTTCGACCGAGCGTGAAAGCAATACGCCGCTGGGACGTTGTTGGACCGAGCGTGAAAGCAATATGCCGCTGGGACGTTGGATCACCGAGCGTGAAAGCAATACGCCGCTGGCACTTGGTTGTACGATCGACAAAACCAATACGCCGCTGGGACGTTGGTTGACCGAGCGTGAAAGCAATACGCCGCTGGGACGTTGGTTGACCGAGCGTCAAAGCAATACGCCGCTGGGACGTTGTTGGACCGAGCGTCAAAGCAATACGCCGCTGGGAAGTTGTTGGACCGAGCGTGAAAGCAATACGCCGCTGGGACGTTGGATGACCGAGCGTGAAAGCAATACGCCGCTGGAACGTTGTTGGACCGAGCGTGAAAGCAATACGCCGCTGGCACTTGGTTGTACGATCGACAAAACCAATACGCCGCTGGGACGTTGGTTGACCGAGCGTGAAAGCAATATGCCGCTGGGACGTTGGTTGACCGAGCGTGAAAGCAATACGCCGCTGGGACGTTGGTTGACCGAGCGTCAAAGCAATACGCCGCTGGGACGTTGTTGGACCGAGCGTGAAAGCAATACGCCGCTGGTACTTGGTTGTACGATCGACAAAACCAATACGCCACTGGGACGTTGGTTCACCGAGCGTCAAAGCAATACGCCGCTGGGACGTTGGTTGACAGAGCGTGAAAGCAATACGCCGCTGGGACGTTGGTTGACCGAGCGTCAAAGCAATACGCCGCTGGGACGTTGGTTGACCGAGCGTCAAAGCAATACGCCGCTGGGACGTTGGTTGACCGAGCGTGAAAGCAATACGCCGCTGGGACGTTGGTTGACCGAGCGTCAAAGCAATACGCCGCTGGGACGTTGTTGGACCGAGCGTCAAAGCAATACGCCGCTGGGAAGTTGTTGGACCGAGCGTGAAAGCAATACGCCGCTGGGACGTTGGTTGACCGAATGTCAAAGCAATACGCCGGTGGGACGTTGTTGGACCGAGCGTCAAAGCAATACGCCGCTGGCACTTGGTTGTACGATCGACAAAACCAATACGCCACTGGGACGTTGGTTCACCGAGCGTCAATGCAATACGCCGCTGGGACGTTGGTTGACCGAGCGTGAAAGCAATACGCCGCTGGGACGTTGGTTGACCGAGCGTCAAAGCAATACGCCGCTGGGACGTTGGTTGACCGAGCGTGAAAGCAATACGCCGCTGGGACGTTGTTGGACCGAGCGTGAAAGCAATACGCCGCTGGGACGTTGGATGACCGAGCGTCAAAGCAATACGCCGCTGGGACGTTGGTTGACCGAGCGTCAAAGCAATACGCCGCTGGGGCGTTGTTGGACCGAGCGTGAAAGCAATACGCCGCTGGGAAGTTGTTGGCCCGAGCGTGAAAGCAATACGCCGCTGGGACGTTGGATGACCGAGCCTGAAAGCAATACGCCGCTGGGACGTTGTTGGACCGAGCGTGAAAGCAATACGCCGCTGGGACGTTGGTTGACCGAGCGTGAAAGCAATACGCCGCTGGGAAGTTGTTGGACCGAGCGTGAAAGCAATACGCCGCTGGGACGTTGGTTGACCGAGCGTCAAAGCAATACGCCGCTGGGACGTTGGTTGACCGAGAGTGAAAGCAATACGCCGCTGGGACGTTGTTGGACCGAGCGTCAAAGCAATACGCCGCTGGGACGTTGGTTGACCGAGCGTGAAAGCAATACGCCGCTGGCACTTGGTTGTACGATCGACAAAACCAATACGCCGCTGGGACGTTGTTGGACCCAGCGTCAAAGCAATACGCCGCTGGGAAGTTGTTGGACCGAGCGTGAAAGCAATACGCCGCTGGGACGTTGGATGACCGAGCGTGAAAGCAATACGCCGCTGGAACGTTGTTGGACCGAGCGTGAAAGCAATACGCCGCTGGCACTTGGTTGTACGATCGACAAAACCAATACGCCGCTGGGACGTTGGTTGACCGAGCGTGAAAGCAATATGCCGCTGGGACGTTGGTTGACCGAGCGTGAAAGCAATACGCCGCTGGGACGTTGGTTGACCGAGCGTCAAAGCAATACGCCGCTGGGAAGTTGTTGGACCGAGCGTGAAAGCAATACGCCGCTGGGACGTTGGTTGACCGAGCGTCAAAGCAATACGCCGCTGGGACGTTGGTTGACCGAGCGTGAAAGCAATACGCCGCTGGGACGTTGTTGGACCGAGCGTGAAAGCAATACGCCGCTGGGACGTTGGATGACCGAGCCTGAAAGCAATACGCCGCTGGGACGTTGGATGACCGAGCCTGAAAGCAATACGCCGCTGGGACGTTGGTTGACCGAGCGTCAAAGCAATATGCCGCTGGGACGTTGGTTGACCGAGCGTGGAAGCAATACGCCGCTGGGAAGTTGTTGGACCGAGCGTGAAAGCAATACGCCGCTGGGACGTTGGTTGACCGAGCGTCAAAGCAATACGCCGCTGGGACGTTGTTGGACCGAGCGTCAAAGCAATACGCCGCTGGGAAGTTGTTGGACCGAGCGTGAAAGCAATATGCCGCTGGGACGTTGGATCACCGAGCGTGAAAGCAATACGCCGCTGGCACTTGGTTGTACGATCGACAAAACCAATACGCCGCTGGGACGTTGGTTGACCGAGCGTCAAAGCAATACGCCGCTGGGACGTTGGTTGACCGAGCGTGAAAGCAATACGCCGCTGGGACGTTGGTTGACCGAGCGTCAAAGCAATACGCCGCTGGGAAGTTGTTGGACCGAGCGTGAAAGCAATACGCCGCTGGGACGTTGGATGACCGAGCCTGAAAGCAATACGCCGCTTGGACGTTGTTCGACCGAGCGTGAAAGCAATACGCCGCTGGGACGTTGTTGGACCGAGCGTGAAAGCAATATGCCGCTGGGACGTTGGATCACCGAGCGTGAAAGCAATACGCCGCTGGCACTTGGTTGTACGATCGACAAAACCAATACGCCGCTGGGACGTTGGTTGACCGAGCGTGAAAGCAATACGCCGCTGGGACGTTGGTTGACCGAGCGTCAAAGCAATACGCCGCTGGGACGTTGTTGGACCGAGCGTCAAAGCAATACGCCGCTGGGAAGTTGTTGGACCGAGCGTGAAAGCAATACGCCGCTGGGACGTTGGATGACCGAGCGTGAAAGCAATACGCCGCTGGAACGTTGTTGGACCGAGCGTGAAAGCAATACGCCGCTGGCACTTGGTTGTACGATCGACAAAACCAATACGCCGCTGGGACGTTGGTTGACCGAGCGTGAAAGCAATATGCCGCTGGGACGTTGGTTGACCGAGCGTGAAAGCAATACGCCGCTGGGACGTTGGTTGACCGAGCGTCAAAGCAATACGCCGCTGGGACGTTGTTGGACCGAGCGTGAAAGCAATACGCCGCTGGTACTTGGTTGTACGATCGACAAAACCAATACGCCACTGGGACGTTGGTTCACCGAGCGTCAAAGCAATACGCCGCTGGGACGTTGGTTGACAGAGCGTGAAAGCAATACGCCGCTGGGACGTTGGTTGACCGAGCGTCAAAGCAATACGCCGCTGGGACGTTGGTTGACCGAGCGTCAAAGCAATACGCCGCTGGGACGTTGGTTGACCGAGCGTGAAAGCAATACGCCGCTGGGACGTTGGTTGACCGAGCGTCAAAGCAATACGCCGCTGGGACGTTGTTGGACCGAGCGTCAAAGCAATACGCCGCTGGGAAGTTGTTGGACCGAGCGTGAAAGCAATACGCCGCTGGGACGTTGGTTGACCGAATGTCAAAGCAATACGCCGGTGGGACGTTGTTGGACCGAGCGTCAAAGCAATACGCCGCTGGCACTTGGTTGTACGATCGACAAAACCAATACGCCACTGGGACGTTGGTTCACCGAGCGTCAATGCAATACGCCGCTGGGACGTTGGTTGACCGAGCGTGAAAGCAATACGCCGCTGGGACGTTGGTTGACCGAGCGTCAAAGCAATACGCCGCTGGGACGTTGGTTGACCGAGCGTGAAAGCAATACGCCGCTGGGACGTTGTTGGACCGAGCGTGAAAGCAATACGCCGCTGGGACGTTGGATGACCGAGCGTCAAAGCAATACGCCGCTGGGACGTTGGTTGACCGAGCGTCAAAGCAATACGCCGCTGGGGCGTTGTTGGACCGAGCGTGAAAGCAATACGCCGCTGGGAAGTTGTTGGCCCGAGCGTGAAAGCAATACGCCGCTGGGACGTTGGATGACCGAGCCTGAAAGCAATACGCCGCTGGGACGTTGTTGGACCGAGCGTGAAAGCAATACGCCGCTGGGACGTTGGTTGACCGAGCGTGAAAGCAATACGCCGCTGGGAAGTTGTTGGACCGAGCGTGAAAGCAATACGCCGCTGGGACGTTGGTTGACCGAGCGTCAAAGCAATACGCCGCTGGGACGTTGGTTGACCGAGAGTGAAAGCAATACGCCGCTGGGACGTTGTTGGACCGAGCGTCAAAGCAATACGCCGCTGGGACGTTGGTTGACCGAGCGTGAAAGCAATACGCCGCTGGCACTTGGTTGTACGATCGACAAAACCAATACGCCGCTGGGACGTTGGTTGACCGAGCGTGAAAGCAATACGCCGCTGGGACGTTGGTTGACCGAGCATCAAAGCAATACGCCGCTGGGACGTTGTTGGACCGAGCGTCAAAGCAATACGCCGCTGGCACTTGGTTGTACGATCGACAAAACCAATACGCCACTGGGACGTTGGTTCACCGAGCGTCAAAGCAATACGCCGCTGGGACGTTGGTTGACCGAGCGTCAAAGCAATACGCCGCTGGGACGTTGTTGGACCGAGCGTCAAAGCAATACGCCGCTGGGAAGTTGTTGGACCGAGCGTGAAAGCAATACGCCGCTGGGACGTTGGTTGACCGAATGTCAAAGCAATACGCCGGTGGGACGTTGTTGGACCGAGCGTCAAAGCAATACGCCGCTGGCACTTGGTTGTACGATCGACAAAACCAATACGCCACTGGGACGTTGGTTCACCGAGCGTCAATGCAATACGCCGCTGGGACGTTGGTTGACCGAGCGTGAAAGCAATACGCCGCTGGGACGTTGGTTGACCGAGCGTCAAAGCAATACGCCGCTGGGACGTTGGTTGACCGAGCGTGAAAGCAATACGCCGCTGGGACGTTGTTGGACCGAGCGTGAAAGCAATACGCCGCTGGGACGTTGGATGACCGAGCGTCAAAGCAATACGCCGCTGGGACGTTGGTTGACCGAGCGTCAAAGCAATACGCCGCTGGGGCGTTGTTGGACCGAGCGTGAAAGCAATACGCCGCTGGGAAGTTGTTGGCCCGAGCGTGAAAGCAATACGCCGCTGGGACGTTGGATGACCGAGCCTGAAAGCAATACGCCGCTGGGACGTTGTTGGACCGAGCGTGAAAGCAATACGCCGCTGGGACGTTGGTTGACCGAGCGTGAAAGCAATACGCCGCTGGGAAGTTGTTGGACCGAGCGTGAAAGCAATACGCCGCTGGGACGTTGGTTGACCGAGCGTCAAAGCAATACGCCGCTGGGACGTTGGTTGACCGAGAGTGAAAGCAATACGCCGCTGGGACGTTGTTGGACCGAGCGTCAAAGCAATACGCCGCTGGGACGTTGGTTGACCGAGCGTGAAAGCAATACGCCGCTGGCACTTGGTTGTACGATCGACAAAACCAATACGCCGCTGGGACGTTGGTTGACCGAGCGTGAAAGCAATACGCCGCTGGGACGTTGGTTGACCGAGCATCAAAGCAATACGCCGCTGGGACGTTGTTGGACCGAGCGTCAAAGCAATACGCCGCTGGCACTTGGTTGTACGATCGACAAAACCAATACGCCACTGGGACGTTGGTTCACCGAGCGTCAAAGCAATACGCCGCTGGGACGTTGGTTGACCGAGCGTCAAAGCAATACGCCGCTGGGACGTTGTTGGACCGAGCGTCAAAGCAATACGCCGCTGGGAAGTTGTTGGACCGAGCGTGAAAGCAATATGCCGCTGGGACGTTGGATCACCGAGCGTGAAAGCAATACGCCGCTGGCACTTGGTTGTACGATCGACAAAACAAATACGCCGCTGGGACGTTGGTTGACCGAGCGTGAAAGCAATACGCCGCTGGGACGTTGTTGGACCGAGCGTCAAAGCAATACGCCGCTGGGAAGTTGTTGGACCGAGCGTGAAAGCAATACGCCGCTGGGACGTTGGTTGACCGAATGTCAAACCAATACGCCACTGGGACGTTGGTTCACCGAGCGTCAAAGCAATACGCCGCTGGGACGTTGGTTGACCGAGCGTCAAAGCAATACGCCGCTGGGACGTTGTTGGACCGAGCGTCAAAGCAATACGCCGCTGGGAAGTTGTTGGACCGAGCGTGAAAGCAATACGCCGCTGGGACGTTGGTTGACCGAATGTCAAAGCAATACGCCGGTGGGACGTTGTTGGACCGAGCGTCAAAGCAATACGCCGCTGGCACTTGGTTGTACGATCGACAAAACCAATACGCCACTGGGACGTTGGTTCACCGAGCGTCAATGCAATACGCCGCTGGGACGTTGGTTGACCGAGCGTGAAAGCAATACGCCGCTGGGACGTTGGTTGACCGAGCGTCAAAGCAATACGCCGCTGGGACGTTGGTTGACCGAGCGTGAAAGCAATACGCCGCTGGGACGTTGTTGGACCGAGCGTGAAAGCAATACGCCGCTGGGACGTTGGATGACCGAGCGTCAAAGCAATACGCCGCTGGGACGTTGGTTGACCGAGCGTCAAAGCAATACGCCGCTGGGGCGTTGTTGGACCGAGCGTGAAAGCAATACGCCGCTGGGAAGTTGTTGGCCCGAGCGTGAAAGCAATACGCCGCTGGGACGTTGGATGACCGAGCCTGAAAGCAATACGCCGCTGGGACGTTGTTGGACCGAGCGTGAAAGCAATACGCCGCTGGGACGTTGGTTGACCGAGCGTGAAAGCAATACGCCGCTGGGAAGTTGTTGGACCGAGCGTGAAAGCAATACGCCGCTGGGACGTTGGTTGACCGAGCGTCAAAGCAATACGCCGCTGGGACGTTGGTTGACCGAGAGTGAAAGCAATACGCCGCTGGGACGTTGTTGGACCGAGCGTCAAAGCAATACGCCGCTGGGACGTTGGTTGACCGAGCGTGAAAGCAATACGCCGCTGGCACTTGGTTGTACGATCGACAAAACCAATACGCCGCTGGGACGTTGGTTGACCGAGCGTGAAAGCAATACGCCGCTGGGACGTTGGTTGACCGAGCATCAAAGCAATACGCCGCTGGGACGTTGTTGGACCGAGCGTCAAAGCAATACGCCGCTGGCACTTGGTTGTACGATCGACAAAACCAATACGCCACTGGGACGTTGGTTCACCGAGCGTCAAAGCAATACGCCGCTGGGACGTTGGTTGACCGAGCGTCAAAGCAATACGCCGCTGGGACGTTGTTGGACCGAGCGTCAAAGCAATACGCCGCTGGGAAGTTGTTGGACCGAGCGTGAAAGCAATATGCCGCTGGGACGTTGGATCACCGAGCGTGAAAGCAATACGCCGCTGGCACTTGGTTGTACGATCGACAAAACAAATACGCCGCTGGGACGTTGGTTGACCGAGCGTCAAAGCAATACGCCGCTGGGAAGTTGGTTGACCGAGCGTGAAAGCAATACGCCGCTGGGACGTTGGTTGACCGAGCGTCAAAGCAATACGCCGCTGGGAAGTTGTTGGACCGAGCGTGAAAGCAATACGCTGCTGGGACGTTGGATGACCGAGCCTGAAAGCAATACGCCGCTTGGACGTTGTTCGACCGAGCGTCAAAGCAATACGCCGCTGGGAAGTTGTTGGACCGAGCGTGAAAGCAATATGCCGCTGGGACGTTGGATCACCGAGCGTGAAAGCAATACGCCGCTGGCACTTGGTTGTACGATCGACAAAACCAATACGCCGCTGGGACGTTGGTTGACCGAGCGTGAAAGCAATACGCCGCTGGGACGTTGGTTGACCGAGCGTCAAAGCAATACGCCGCTGGGACGTTGTTGGACCCAGCGTCAAAGCAATACGCCGCTGGGAAGTTGTTGGACCGAGCGTGAAAGCAATACGCCGCTGGGACGTTGGATGACCGAGCGTGAAAGCAATACGCCGCTGGAACGTTGTTGGACCGAGCGTGAAAGCAATACGCCGCTGGCACTTGGTTGTACGATCGACAAAACCAATACGCCGCTGGGACGTTGGTTGACCGAGCGTGAAAGCAATACGCCGCTGGGACGTTGGTTGACCGAATGTCAAAGCAATACGCCGCTGGGACGTTGTTGGACCGAGCGTCAAAGCAATACGCCGCTGGCACTTGGTTGTACGATCGACAAAACCAATACGCCGCTGGGACGTTGTTGGACCGAGCGTGAAACCAATACGCCGCTGGGACGTTGTTGGACCGAGCGTGAAAGCAATACGCCGCTGGGACGTTGGTTGACCGAATGTCAAAGCAATACGCCGCTGGGACGTTGTTGGACCGAGCGTCAAAGCAATACGCCGCTGGCACTTGGTTGTACGATCGACAAAACCAATACGCCGCTGGGACGTTGTTGGACCGATCGTGAAAGCAATACGCCGCTGGGAAGTTGTTGGACCGAGCGTGAAAGCAATACGCCGCTGGGACGTTGGTTGACCGAGCGTCAAAGCAATACGCCGCTGGGACGTTGTTGGACCGAGCGTCAAAGCAATACGCCGCTGGGAAGTTGTTGGACCGAGCGTGAAAGCAATATGCCGCTGGGACGTTGGATCACCGAGCGTGAAAGCAATACGCCGCTGGCACTTGGTTGTACGATCGACAAAACCAATACGCCGCTGGGACGTTGGTTGACCGAGCGTGAAAGCAATACGCCGCTGGGACGTTGGTTGACCGAGCGTCAAAGCAATACGCCGCTGGGACGTTGTTGGACCGAGCGTCAAAGCAATACGCCGCTGGGAAGTTGTTGGACCGAGCGTGAAAGCAATACGCCGCTGGGACGTTGGATGACCGAGCGTGAAAGCAATACGCCGCTGGAACGTTGTTGGACCGAGCGTGAAAGCAATACGCCGCTGGCACTTGGTTGTACGATCGACAAAACCAATACGCCGCTGGGACGTTGGTTGACCGAGCGTGAAAGCAATACGCCGCTGGGACGTTGGTTGACCGAATGTCAAAGCAATACGCCGCTGGGACGTTGTTGGACCGAGCGTCAAAGCAATACGCCGCTGGCACTTGGTTGTACGATCGACAAAACCAATACGCCGCTGGGACGTTGTTGGACCGAGCGTGAAACCAATACGCCGCTGGGACGTTGTTGGACCGAGGGTGAAAGCAATACGCCGCTGGGACGTTGGTTGACCGAATGTCAAAGCAATACGCCGCTGGGACGTTGTTGGACCGAGCGTCAAAGCAATACGCCACTGGCACTTGGTTGTACGATCGACAAAACCAATACGCCGCTGGGACGTTGTTGGACCGAGCGTGAAAGCAATACGCCGCTGGGACGTTGGTTGACCGAGCGTCAAAGCAATACGCCGCTGGGACGTTGTTGGACCGAGCGTCAAAGCAATACGCCGCTGGGAAGTTGTTGGACCGAGCGTGAAAGCAATATGCCGCTGGGACGTTGGATCACCGAGCGTGAAAGCAATACGCCGCTGGCACTTGGTTGTACGATCGACAAAACCAATACGCCGCTGGGACGTTGGTTGACCGAGCGTCAAAGCAATACGCCGCTGGGACGTTGGTTGACCGAGCGTAAAAGCAATACGCCGCTGGGACGTTGGTTGACCGAGCGTCAAAGCAATACGCCGCTGGGAAGTTGTTGGACCGAGCGTGAAAGCAATACGCCGCTGGGACGTTGTTGGACCGAGCGTCAAAGCAATACGCCGCTGGGAAGTTGTTGGACCAAGCGTGAAAGCAATACGCCGCTGGGACGTTGGATGACCGAGCGTGAAAGCAATACGCCGCTGGAACGTTGTTGGACCGAGCGTGAAAGCAATACGCCGCTGGCACTTGGTTGTACGATCGACAAAACCAATACGCCGCTGGGACGTTGGTTGACCGAGCGTGAAAGCAATATGCCGCTGGGACGTTGGTTGACCGAGCGTGAAAGCAATACGCCGCTGGGACGTTGGTTGACCGAGCGTCAAAGCAATACGCCGCTGGGAAGTTGTTGGACCGAGCGTGAAAGCAATACGCCGCTGGGACGTTGGTTGACCGAGCGTCAAAGCAATACGCCGCTGGGACGTTGGTTGACCGAGCGTGAAAGCAATACGCCGCTGGGACGTTGTTGGACCGAGCGTGAAAGCAATACGCCGCTGGGACGTTGGATGACCGAGCCTGAAAGCAATACGCCGCTGGGACGTTGGATGACCGAGCCTGAAAGCAATACGCCGCTGGGACGTTGGTTGACCGAGCGTCAAAGCAATATGCCGCTGGGACGTTGGTTGACCGAGCGTGGAAGCAATACGCCGCTGGGAAGTTGTTGGACCGAGCGTGAAAGCAATACGCCGCTGGGACGTTGGTTGACCGAGCGTCAAAGCAATACGCCGCTGGGACGTTGTTGGACCGAGCGTCAAAGCAATACGCCGCTGGGAAGTTGTTGGACCGAGCGTGAAAGCAATATGCCGCTGGGACGTTGGATCACCGAGCGTGAAAGCAATACGCCGCTGGCACTTGGTTGTACGATCGACAAAACCAATACGCCGCTGGGACGTTGGTTGACCGAGCGTCAAAGCAATACGCCGCTGGGACGTTGGTTGACCGAGCGTGAAAGCAATACGCCGCTGGGACGTTGGTTGACCGAGCGTCAAAGCAATACGCCGCTGGGAAGTTGTTGGACCGAGCGTGAAAGCAATACGCCGCTGGGACGTTGGATGACCGAGCCTGAAAGCAATACGCCGCTTGGACGTTGTTCGACCGAGCGTGAAAGCAATACGCCGCTGGGACGTTGTTGGACCGAGCGTGAAAGCAATATGCCGCTGGGACGTTGGATCACCGAGCGTGAAAGCAATACGCCGCTGGCACTTGGTTGTACGATCGACAAAACCAATACGCCGCTGGGACGTTGGTTGACCGAGCGTGAAAGCAATACGCCGCTGGGACGTTGGTTGACCGAGCGTCAAAGCAATACGCCGCTGGGACGTTGTTGGACCGAGCGTCAAAGCAATACGCCGCTGGGAAGTTGTTGGACCGAGCGTGAAAGCAATACGCCGCTGGGACGTTGGATGACCGAGCGTGAAAGCAATACGCCGCTGGAACGTTGTTGGACCGAGCGTGAAAGCAATACGCCGCTGGCACTTGGTTGTACGATCGACAAAACCAATACGCCGCTGGGACGTTGGTTGACCGAGCGTGAAAGCAATATGCCGCTGGGACGTTGGTTGACCGAGCGTGAAAGCAATACGCCGCTGGGACGTTGGTTGACCGAGCGTCAAAGCAATACGCCGCTGGGACGTTGTTGGACCGAGCGTGAAAGCAATACGCCGCTGGTACTTGGTTGTACGATCGACAAAACCAATACGCCACTGGGACGTTGGTTCACCGAGCGTCAAAGCAATACGCCGCTGGGACGTTGGTTGACAGAGCGTGAAAGCAATACGCCGCTGGGACGTTGGTTGACCGAGCGTCAAAGCAATACGCCGCTGGGACGTTGGTTGACCGAGCGTCAAAGCAATACGCCGCTGGGACGTTGGTTGACCGAGCGTGAAAGCAATACGCCGCTGGGACGTTGGTTGACCGAGCGTCAAAGCAATACGCCGCTGGGACGTTGTTGGACCGAGCGTCAAAGCAATACGCCGCTGGGAAGTTGTTGGACCGAGCGTGAAAGCAATACGCCGCTGGGACGTTGGATGACCGAGCGTGAAAGCAATACGCCGCTGGAACGTTGTTGGACCGAGCGTGAAAGCAATACGCCGCTGGCACTTGGTTGTACGATCGACAAAACCAATACGCCGCTGGGACGTTGGTTGACCGAGCGTGAAAGCAATATGCCGCTGGGACGTTGGTTGACCGAGCGTGAAAGCAATACGCCGCTGGGACGTTGGTTGACCGAGCGTCAAAGCAATACGCCGCTGGGAAGTTGTTGGACCGAGCGTGAAAGCAATACGCCGCTGGGACGTTGGTTGACCGAGCGTCAAAGCAATACGCCGCTGGGACGTTGGTTGACCGAGCGTGAAAGCAATACGCCGCTGGGACGTTGTTGGACCGAGCGTGAAAGCAATACGCCGCTGGGACGTTGGATGACCGAGCCTGAAAGCAATACGCCGCTGGGACGTTGGATGACCGAGCCTGAAAGCAATACGCCGCTGGGACGTTGGTTGACCGAGCGTCAAAGCAATATGCCGCTGGGACGTTGGTTGACCGAGCGTGGAAGCAATACGCCGCTGGGAAGTTGTTGGACCGAGCGTGAAAGCAATACGCCGCTGGGACGTTGGTTGACCGAGCGTCAAAGCAATACGCCGCTGGGACGTTGTTGGACCGAGCGTCAAAGCAATACGCCGCTGGGAAGTTGTTGGACCGAGCGTGAAAGCAATATGCCGCTGGGACGTTGGATCACCGAGCGTGAAAGCAATACGCCGCTGGGAAGTTGTTGGCCCGAGCGTGAAAGCAATACGCCGCTGGGACGTTGGATGACCGAGCCTGAAAGCAATACGCCGCTGGGACGTTGTTGGACCGAGCGTGAAAGCAATACGCCGCTGGGACGTTGTTGGACCGAGCGTGGAAGCAATACGCCGCTGGGAAGTTGTTGGACCGAGCGTCAAAGCAATACGCCGCTGGGACGTTGGTTGACCGAGCGTGAAAGCAATACGCCGCTGGGACGTTGGTTGACCGAGCGTCAAAGCAATACGCCGCTGGGACGTTGGTTGACCGAGCGTGAAAGCAATACGCCGCTGGGACGTTGGTTGACCCAGCGTCAAAGCAATACGCCGCTGGGACGTTGTTGGACCGAGCGTGAAAGCAATACGCCGCTGGTACTTGGTTGTACGATCGACAAAACCAATACGCCACTGGGACGTTGGTTCACCGAGCGTCAAAGCAATACGCCGCTGGGACGTTGGTTGACAGAGCGTGAAAGCAATACGCCGCTGGGACGTTGGTTGACCGAGCGTCAAAGCAATACGCCGCTGGGACGTTGGTTGACCGAGCGTCAAAGCAATACGCCGCTGGGACGTTGGTTGACCGAGCGTGAAAGCAATACGCCGCTGGGACGTTGGTTGACCGAGCGTCAAAGCAATACGCCGCTGGGAAGTTGTTGGACCGAGCGTGAAAGCAATACGCCGCTGGGACGTTGGATGACCGAGCCTGAAAGCAATACGCCGCTTGGACGTTGTTCGACCGAGCGTGAAAGCAATACGCCGCTGGGACGTTGTTGGACCGAGCGTGAAAGCAATATGCCGCTGGGACGTTGGATCACCGAGCGTGAAAGCAATACGCCGCTGGCACTTGGTTGTACGATCGACAAAACCAATACGCCGCTGGGACGTTGGTTGACCGAGCGTGAAAGCAATACGCCGCTGGGACGTTGGTTGACCGAGCGTCAAAGCAATACGCCGCTGGGACGTTGTTGGACCGAGCGTCAAAGCAATACGCCGCTGGGAAGTTGTTGGACCGAGCGTGAAAGCAATACGCCGCTGGGACGTTGGATGACCGAGCGTGAAAGCAATACGCCGCTGGAACGTTGTTGGACCGAGCGTGAAAGCAATACGCCGCTGGCACTTGGTTGTACGATCGACAAAACCAATACGCCGCTGGGACGTTGGTTGACCGAGCGTGAAAGCAATATGCCGCTGGGACGTTGGTTGACCGAATGTCAAAGCAATACGCCGCTGGGACGTTGTTGGACCGAGCGTCAAAGCAATACGCCGCTGGCACTTGGTTGTACGATCGACAAAACCAATACGCCGCTGGGACGTTGTTGGACCGAGCGTGAAACCAATACGCCGCTGGGACGTTGTTGGACCGAGCGTGAAAGCAATACGCCGCTGGGACGTTGGTTGACCGAATGTCAAAGCAATACGCCGCTGGGACGTTGTTGGACCGAGCGTCAAAGCAATACGCCGCTGGCACTTGGTTGTACGATCGACAAAACCAATACGCCGCTGGGACGTTGTTGGACCGAGCGTGAAAGCAATACGCCGCTGGGAAGTTGTTGGACCGAGCGTGAAAGCAATACGCCGCTGGGACGTTGGATGACCGAGCCTGAAAGCAATACGCCGCTTGGACGTTGTTCGACCGAGCGTGAAAGCAATACGCCGCTGGGACGTTGTTGGACCGAGCGTGGAAGCAATACGCCGCTGGGAAGTTGTTGGACCGAGCGTCAAAGCAATACGCCGCTGGGACGTTGGTTGACCGAGCGTGAAAGCAATACGCCGCTGGGACGTTGGTTGACCGAGCGTCAAAGCAATACGCCGCTGGGACGTTGGTTGACCGAGCGTGAAAGCAATACGCCGCTGGGACGTTGGTTGACCGAGCGTCAAAGCAATACGCCGCTGGGACGTTGTTGGACCGAGCGTGAAAGCAATATGCCGCTGGGACGTTGGATCACCGAGCGTGAAAGCAATACGCCGCTGGGAAGTTGTTGGCCCGAGCGTGAAAGCAATACGCCGCTGGGACGTTGGATGACCGAGCCTGAAAGCAATACGCCGCTGGGACGTTGTTGGACCGAGCGTGAAAGCAATACGCCGCTGGGACGTTGTTGGACCGAGCGTGGAAGCAATACGCCGCTGGGAAGTTGTTGGACCGAGCGTCAAAGCAATACGCCGCTGGGACGTTGGTTGACCGAGCGTGAAAGCAATACGCCGCTGGGACGTTGGTTGACCGAGCGTCAAAGCAATACGCCGCTGGGACGTTGGTTGACCGAGCGTGAAAGCAATACGCCGCTGGGACGTTGGTTGACCCAGCGTCAAAGCAATACGCCGCTGGGACGTTGTTGGACCGAGCGTGAAAGCAATACGCCGCTGGTACTTGGTTGTACGATCGACAAAACCAATACGCCACTGGGACGTTGGTTCACCGAGCGTCAAAGCAATACGCCGCTGGGACGTTGGTTGACAGAGCGTGAAAGCAATACGCCGCTGGGACGTTGGTTGACCGAGCGTCAAAGCAATACGCCGCTGGGACGTTGGTTGACCGAGCGTCAAAGCAATACGCCGCTGGGACGTTGGTTGACCGAGCGTGAAAGCAATACGCCGCTGGGACGTTGGTTGACCGAGCGTCAAAGCAATACGCCGCTGGGAAGTTGTTGGACCGAGCGTGAAAGCAATACGCCGCTGGGACGTTGGATGACCGAGCCTGAAAGCAATACGCCGCTTGGACGTTGTTCGACCGAGCGTGAAAGCAATACGCCGCTGGGACGTTGTTGGACCGAGCGTGAAAGCAATATGCCGCTGGGACGTTGGATCACCGAGCGTGAAAGCAATACGCCGCTGGCACTTGGTTGTACGATCGACAAAACCAATACGCCGCTGGGACGTTGGTTGACCGAGCGTGAAAGCAATACGCCGCTGGGACGTTGGTTGACCGAGCGTCAAAGCAATACGCCGCTGGGACGTTGTTGGACCGAGCGTCAAAGCAATACGCCGCTGGGAAGTTGTTGGACCGAGCGTGAAAGCAATACGCCGCTGGGACGTTGGATGACCGAGCGTGAAAGCAATACGCCGCTGGAACGTTGTTGGACCGAGCGTGAAAGCAATACGCCGCTGGCACTTGGTTGTACGATCGACAAAACCAATACGCCGCTGGGACGTTGGTTGACCGAGCGTGAAAGCAATATGCCGCTGGGACGTTGGTTGACCGAATGTCAAAGCAATACGCCGCTGGGACGTTGTTGGACCGAGCGTCAAAGCAATACGCCGCTGGCACTTGGTTGTACGATCGACAAAACCAATACGCCGCTGGGACGTTGTTGGACCGAGCGTGAAAGCAATACGCCGCTGGGAAGTTGTTGGACCGAGCGTGAAAGCAATACGCCGCTGGGACGTTGGATGACCGAGCCTGAAAGCAATACGCCGCTTGGACGTTGTTCGACCGAGCGTGAAAGCAATACGCCGCTGGGACGTTGGTTGACCGAGCGTCAAAGCAATACGCCGCTGGGACGTTGTTGGACCGAGCGTCAAAGCAATACGCCGCTGGGAAGTTGTTGGACCGAGCGTGAAAGCAATATGCCGCTGGGACGTTGGATCACCGAGCGTGAAAGCAATACGCCGCTGGGAAGTTGTTGGCCCGAGCGTGAAAGCAATACGCCGCTGGGACGTTGGATGACCGAGCCTGAAAGCAATACGCCGCTGGGACGTTGTTGGACCGAGCGTGAAAGCAATACGCCGCTGGGACGTTGTTGGACCGAGCGTGGAAGCAATACGCCGCTGGGAAGTTGTTGGACCGAGCGTCAAAGCAATACGCCGCTGGGACGTTGGTTGACCGAGCGTGAAAGCAATACGCCGCTGGGACGTTGGTTGACCGAGCGTCAAAGCAATACGCCGCTGGGACGTTGGTTGACCGAGCGTGAAAGCAATACGCCGCTGGGACGTTGGTTGACCCAGCGTCAAAGCAATACGCCGCTGGGACGTTGTTGGACCGAGCGTGAAAGCAATACGCCGCTGGTACTTGGTTGTACGATCGACAAAACCAATACGCCACTGGGACGTTGGTTCACCGAGCGTCAAAGCAATACGCCGCTGGGACGTTGGTTGACAGAGCGTGAAAGCAATACGCCGCTGGGACGTTGGTTGACCGAGCGTCAAAGCAATACGCCGCTGGGACGTTGGTTGACCGAGCGTCAAAGCAATACGCCGCTGGGACGTTGGTTGACCGAGCGTGAAAGCAATACGCCGCTGGGACGTTGGTTGACCGAGCGTCAAAGCAATACGCCGCTGGGAAGTTGTTGGACCGAGCGTGAAAGCAATACGCCGCTGGGACGTTGGATGACCGAGCCTGAAAGCAATACGCCGCTTGGACGTTGTTCGACCGAGCGTGAAAGCAATACGCCGCTGGGACGTTGTTGGACCGAGCGTGAAAGCAATATGCCGCTGGGACGTTGGATCACCGAGCGTGAAAGCAATACGCCGCTGGCACTTGGTTGTACGATCGACAAAACCAATACGCCGCTGGGACGTTGGTTGACCGAGCGTGAAAGCAATACGCCGCTGGGACGTTGGTTGACCGAGCGTCAAAGCAATACGCCGCTGGGACGTTGTTGGACCGAGCGTCAAAGCAATACGCCGCTGGGAAGTTGTTGGACCGAGCGTGAAAGCAATACGCCGCTGGGACGTTGGATGACCGAGCGTGAAAGCAATACGCCGCTGGAACGTTGTTGGACCGAGCGTGAAAGCAATACGCCGCTGGCACTTGGTTGTACGATCGACAAAACCAATACGCCGCTGGGACGTTGGTTGACCGAGCGTGAAAGCAATATGCCGCTGGGACGTTGGTTGACCGAATGTCAAAGCAATACGCCGCTGGGACGTTGTTGGACCGAGCGTCAAAGCAATACGCCGCTGGCACTTGGTTGTACGATCGACAAAACCAATACGCCGCTGGGACGTTGTTGGACCGAGCGTGAAACCAATACGCCGCTGGGACGTTGTTGGACCGAGCGTGAAAGCAATACGCCGCTGGGACGTTGGTTGACCGAATGTCAAAGCAATACGCCGCTGGGACGTTGTTGGACCGAGCGTCAAAGCAATACGCCGCTGGCACTTGGTTGTACGATCGACAAAACCAATACGCCGCTGGGACGTTGTTGGACCGAGCGTGAAAGCAATACGCCGCTGGGAAGTTGTTGGACCGAGCGTGAAAGCAATACGCCGCTGGGACGTTGGATGACCGAGCCTGAAAGCAATACGCCGCTTGGACGTTGTTCGACCGAGCGTGAAAGCAATACGCCGCTGGGACGTTGTTGGACCGAGCGTGGAAGCAATACGCCGCTGGGAAGTTGTTGGACCGAGCGTCAAAGCAATACGCCGCTGGGACGTTGGTTGACCGAGCGTGAAAGCAATACGCCGCTGGGACGTTGGTTGACCGAGCGTCAAAGCAATACGCCGCTGGGACGTTGGTTGACCGAGCGTGAAAGCAATACGCCGCTGGGACGTTGGTTGACCGAGCGTCAAAGCAATACGCCGCTGGGACGTTGTTGGACCGAGCGTGAAAGCAATATGCCGCTGGGACGTTGGATCACCGAGCGTGAAAGCAATACGCCGCTGGGAAGTTGTTGGCCCGAGCGTGAAAGCAATACGCCGCTGGGACGTTGGATGACCGAGCCTGAAAGCAATACGCCGCTGGGACGTTGTTGGACCGAGCGTGAAAGCAATACGCCGCTGGGACGTTGTTGGACCGAGCGTGGAAGCAATACGCCGCTGGGAAGTTGTTGGACCGAGCGTCAAAGCAATACGCCGCTGGGACGTTGGTTGACCGAGCGTGAAAGCAATACGCCGCTGGGACGTTGGTTGACCGAGCGTCAAAGCAATACGCCGCTGGGACGTTGGTTGACCGAGCGTGAAAGCAATACGCCGCTGGGACGTTGGTTGACCCAGCGTCAAAGCAATACGCCGCTGGGACGTTGTTGGACCGAGCGTGAAAGCAATACGCCGCTGGTACTTGGTTGTACGATCGACAAAACCAATACGCCACTGGGACGTTGGTTCACCGAGCGTCAAAGCAATACGCCGCTGGGACGTTGGTTGACAGAGCGTGAAAGCAATACGCCGCTGGGACGTTGGTTGACCGAGCGTCAAAGCAATACGCCGCTGGGACGTTGGTTGACCGAGCGTCAAAGCAATACGCCGCTGGGACGTTGGTTGACCGAGCGTGAAAGCAATACGCCGCTGGGACGTTGGTTGACCGAGCGTCAAAGCAATACGCCGCTGGGAAGTTGTTGGACCGAGCGTGAAAGCAATACGCCGCTGGGACGTTGGATGACCGAGCCTGAAAGCAATACGCCGCTTGGACGTTGTTCGACCGAGCGTGAAAGCAATACGCCGCTGGGACGTTGTTGGACCGAGCGTGAAAGCAATATGCCGCTGGGACGTTGGATCACCGAGCGTGAAAGCAATACGCCGCTGGCACTTGGTTGTACGATCGACAAAACCAATACGCCGCTGGGACGTTGGTTGACCGAGCGTGAAAGCAATACGCCGCTGGGACGTTGGTTGACCGAGCGTCAAAGCAATACGCCGCTGGGACGTTGTTGGACCGAGCGTCAAAGCAATACGCCGCTGGGAAGTTGTTGGACCGAGCGTGAAAGCAATACGCCGCTGGGACGTTGGATGACCGAGCGTGAAAGCAATACGCCGCTGGAACGTTGTTGGACCGAGCGTGAAAGCAATACGCCGCTGGCACTTGGTTGTACGATCGACAAAACCAATACGCCGCTGGGACGTTGGTTGACCGAGCGTGAAAGCAATATGCCGCTGGGACGTTGGTTGACCGAATGTCAAAGCAATACGCCGCTGGGACGTTGTTGGACCGAGCGTCAAAGCAATACGCCGCTGGCACTTGGTTGTACGATCGACAAAACCAATACGCCGCTGGGACGTTGTTGGACCGAGCGTGAAAGCAATACGCCGCTGGGAAGTTGTTGGACCGAGCGTGAAAGCAATACGCCGCTGGGACGTTGGATGACCGAGCCTGAAAGCAATACGCCGCTTGGACGTTGTTCGACCGAGCGTGAAAGCAATACGCCGCTGGGACGTTGTTGGACCGAGCGTGGAAGCAATACGCCGCTGGGAAGTTGTTGGACCGAGCGTCAAAGCAATACGCCGCTGGGACGTTGGTTGACCGAGCGTGAAAGCAATACGCCGCTGGGACGTTGGTTGACCGAGCGTCAAAGCAATACGCCGCTGGGACGTTGGTTGACCGAGCGTGAAAGCAATACGCCGCTGGGACGTTGGTTGACCGAGCGTCAAAGCAATACGCCGCTGGGACGTTGTTGGACCGAGCGTGAAAGCAATACGCCGCTGGCACTTGGTTGTACGATCGACAAAACCAATACGCCACTGGGACGTTGGTTCACCGAGCGTCAAAGCAATACGCCGCTGGGACGTTGGTTGACCGAGCGTGAAAGCAATACGCCGCTGGGACGTTGGTTGACCGAGCGTCAAAGCAATACGCCGCTGGGACGTTGGTTGACCGAGCGTGAAAGCAATACGCCGCTGGGACGTTGTTGGACCGAGCGTGAAAGCAATACGCCGCTGGGACGTTGGATGACCGAGCCTGAAAGCAATACGCCGCTGGGACGTTGGATGACCGAGCCTGAAAGCAATACGCCGCTGGGACGTTGGTTGACCGAGCGTCAAAGCAATACGCCGCTGGGACGTTGGTTGACCGAGCGTGGAAGCAATACGCCGCTGGGAAGTTGTTGGACCGAGCGTGAAAGCAATACGCCGCTGGGACGTTGGTTGACCGAGCGTGAAAGCAATACGCCGCTGGGACGTTGTTGGACCGAGCGTCAAAGCAATACGCCGCTGGGAAGTTGTTGGACCGAGCGTGAAAGCAATACGCCGCTGGGACGTTGGTTGACCGAGCGTGAAAGCAATACGCCGCTGGAACGTTGTTGGACCGAGCGTGAAAGCAATACGCCGCTGGCACTTGGTTGTACGATCGACAAAACCAATACGCCGCTGGGACGTTGGTTGACCGAGCGTGAAAGCAATATGCCGCTGGGACGTTGGTTGACCGAATGTCAAAGCAATACGCCGCTGGGACGTTGTTGGACCGAGCGTCAAAGCAATACGCCGCTGGCACTTGGTTGTACGATCGACAAAACCAATACGCCGCTGGGACGTTGTTGGACCGAGCGTGAAAGCAATACGCCGCTGGGAAGTTGTTGGACCGAGCGTGAAAGCAATACGCCGCTGGGACGTTGGATGACCGAGCCTGAAAGCAATACGCCGCTTGGACGTTGTTCGACCGAGCGTGAAAGCAATACGCCGCTGGGACGTTGGTTGACCGAGCGTGAAAGCAATACGCCGCTGGGACGTTGGTTGACCGAGCGTCAAAGCAATACGCCGCTGGGACGTTGGTTGACCGAGCGTCAAAGCAATACGCCGCTGGGACGTTGGTTGACCGAGCGTGAAAGCAATACGCCGCTGGGACGTTGGTTGACCGAGCGTCAAAGCAATACGCCGCTGGGACGTTGGTTGACCGAGCGTCAAAGCAATACGCCGCTGGGACGTTGGTTGACCGAGCGTCAAAGCAATATGCCGCTGGGACGTTGGTTGACCGAGCGTGGAAGCAATACGCCGCTGGGAAGTTGTTGGACCGAGCGTGAAAGCAATACGCCGCTGGGACGTTGGTTGACCGAGCGTCAAAGCAATACGCCGCTGGGACGTTGTTGGACCGAGCGTCAAAGCAATACGCCGCTGGGAAGTTGTTGGACCGAGCGTGAAAGCAATATGCCGCTGGGACGTTGGATCACCGAGCGTGAAAGCAATACGCCGCTGGGAAGTTGTTGGCCCGAGCGTGAAAGCAATACGCCGCTGGGACGTTGGATGACCGAGCCTGAAAGCAATACGCCGCTGGGACGTTGTTGGACCGAGCGTGAAAGCAATACGCCGCTGGGACGTTGTTGGACCGAGCGTGGAAGCAATACGCCGCTGGGAAGTTGTTGGACCGAGCGTCAAAGCAATACGCCGCTGGGACGTTGGTTGACCGAGCGTGAAAGCAATACGCCGCTGGGACGTTGGTTGACCGAGCGTCAAAGCAATACGCCGCTGGGACGTTGGTTGACCGAGCGTGAAAGCAATACGCCGCTGGGACGTTGGTTGACCCAGCGTCAAAGCAATACGCCGCTGGGACGTTGTTGGACCGAGCGTGAAAGCAATACGCCGCTGGTACTTGGTTGTACGATCGACAAAACCAATACGCCACTGGGACGTTGGTTCACCGAGCGTCAAAGCAATACGCCGCTGGGACGTTGGTTGACAGAGCGTGAAAGCAATACGCCGCTGGGACGTTGGTTGACCGAGCGTCAAAGCAATACGCCGCTGGGACGTTGGTTGACCGAGCGTCAAAGCAATACGCCGCTGGGACGTTGTTGGACCGAGCGTGAAAGCAATACGCCGCTGGGACGTTGGATGACCGAGCCTGAAAGCAATACGCCGCTTGGACGTTGTTCGACCGAGCGTGAAAGCAATACGCCGCTGGGACGTTGTTGGACCGAGCGTGAAAGCAATATGCCGCTGGGACGTTGGATCACCGAGCGTGAAAGCAATACGCCGCTGGCACTTGGTTGTACGATCGACAAAACCAATACGCCGCTGGGACGTTGGTTGACCGAGCGTGAAAGCAATACGCCGCTGGGACGTTGGTTGACCGAGCGTCAAAGCAATACGCCGCTGGGACGTTGTTGGACCGAGCGTCAAAGCAATACGCCGCTGGGACGTTGGTTGACCGAGCGTCAAAGCAATACGCCGCTGGGACGTTGGTTGACCGAGCGTGAAAGCAATACGCCGCTGGGACGTTGGTTGACCGAGCGTCAAAGCAATACGCCGCTGGGACGTTGGTTGACCGAGCGTCAAAGCAATACGCCGCTGGGACGTTGGTTGACCGAGCGTCAAAGCAATATGCCGCTGGGACGTTGGTTGACCGAGCGTGGAAGCAATACGCCGCTGGGAAGTTGTTGGACCGAGCGTGAAAGCAATACGCCGCTGGGACGTTGGTTGACCGAGCGTCAAAGCAATACGCCGCTGGGACGTTGTTGGACCGAGCGTCAAAGCAATACGCCGCTGGGAAGTTGTTGGACCGAGCGTGAAAGCAATATGCCGCTGGGACGTTGGATCACCGAGCGTGAAAGCAATACGCCGCTGGGAAGTTGTTGGCCCGAGCGTGAAAGCAATACGCCGCTGGGACGTTGGATGACCGAGCCTGAAAGCAATACGCCGCTGGGACGTTGTTGGACCGAGCGTGAAAGCAATACGCCGCTGGGACGTTGTTGGACCGAGCGTGGAAGCAATACGCCGCTGGGAAGTTGTTGGACCGAGCGTCAAAGCAATACGCCGCTGGGACGTTGGTTGACCGAGCGTGAAAGCAATACGCCGCTGGGACGTTGGTTGACCGAGCGTCAAAGCAATACGCCGCTGGGACGTTGGTTGACCGAGCGTGAAAGCAATACGCCGCTGGGACGTTGGTTGACCCAGCGTCAAAGCAATACGCCGCTGGGACGTTGTTGGACCGAGCGTGAAAGCAATACGCCGCTGGTACTTGGTTGTACGATCGACAAAACCAATACGCCACTGGGACGTTGGTTCACCGAGCGTCAAAGCAATACGCCGCTGGGACGTTGGTTGACAGAGCGTGAAAGCAATACGCCGCTGGGACGTTGGTTGACCGAGCGTCAAAGCAATACGCCGCTGGGACGTTGGTTGACCGAGCGTCAAAGCAATACGCCGCTGGGACGTTGGTTGACCGAGCGTGAAAGCAATACGCCGCTGGGACGTTGGTTGACCGAGCGTCAAAGCAATACGCCGCTGGGAAGTTGTTGGACCGAGCGTGAAAGCAATACGCCGCTGGGACGTTGGATGACCGAGCCTGAAAGCAATACGCCGCTTGGACGTTGTTCGACCGAGCGTGAAAGCAATACGCCGCTGGGACGTTGTTGGACCGAGCGTGAAAGCAATATGCCGCTGGGACGTTGGATCACCGAGCGTGAAAGCAATACGCCGCTGGCACTTGGTTGTACGATCGACAAAACCAATACGCCGCTGGGACGTTGGTTGACCGAGCGTGAAAGCAATACGCCGCTGGGACGTTGGTTGACCGAGCGTCAAAGCAATACGCCGCTGGGACGTTGTTGGACCGAGCGTCAAAGCAATACGCCGCTGGGAAGTTGTTGGACCGAGCGTGAAAGCAATACGCCGCTGGGACGTTGGATGACCGAGCGTGAAAGCAATACGCCGCTGGAACGTTGTTGGACCGAGCGTGAAAGCAATACGCCGCTGGCACTTGGTTGTACGATCGACAAAACCAATACGCCGCTGGGACGTTGGTTGACCGAGCGTGAAAGCAATATGCCGCTGGGACGTTGGTTGACCGAATGTCAAAGCAATACGCCGCTGGGACGTTGTTGGACCGAGCGTCAAAGCAATACGCCGCTGGCACTTGGTTGTACGATCGACAAAACCAATACGCCGCTGGGACGTTGTTGGACCGAGCGTGAAACCAATACGCCGCTGGGACGTTGTTGGACCGAGCGTGAAAGCAATACGCCGCTGGGACGTTGGTTGACCGAATGTCAAAGCAATACGCCGCTGGGACGTTGTTGGACCGAGCGTCAAAGCAATACGCCGCTGGCACTTGGTTGTACGATCGACAAAACCAATACGCCGCTGGGACGTTGTTGGACCGAGCGTGAAAGCAATACGCCGCTGGGAAGTTGTTGGACCGAGCGTGAAAGCAATACGCCGCTGGGACGTTGGATGACCGAGCCTGAAAGCAATACGCCGCTTGGACGTTGTTCGACCGAGCGTGAAAGCAATACGCCGCTGGGACGTTGTTGGACCGAGCGTGGAAGCAATACGCCGCTGGGAAGTTGTTGGACCGAGCGTCAAAGCAATACGCCGCTGGGACGTTGGTTGACCGAGCGTGAAAGCAATACGCCGCTGGGACGTTGGTTGACCGAGCGTCAAAGCAATACGCCGCTGGGACGTTGGTTGACCGAGCGTGAAAGCAATACGCCGCTGGGACGTTGGTTGACCGAGCGTCAAAGCAATACGCCGCTGGGACGTTGTTGGACCGAGCGTGAAAGCAATATGCCGCTGGGACGTTGGATCACCGAGCGTGAAAGCAATACGCCGCTGGGAAGTTGTTGGCCCGAGCGTGAAAGCAATACGCCGCTGGGACGTTGGATGACCGAGCCTGAAAGCAATACGCCGCTGGGACGTTGTTGGACCGAGCGTGAAAGCAATACGCCGCTGGGACGTTGTTGGACCGAGCGTGGAAGCAATACGCCGCTGGGAAGTTGTTGGACCGAGCGTCAAAGCAATACGCCGCTGGGACGTTGGTTGACCGAGCGTGAAAGCAATACGCCGCTGGGACGTTGGTTGACCGAGCGTCAAAGCAATACGCCGCTGGGACGTTGGTTGACCGAATGTCAAAGCAATACGCCGCTGGGACGTTGTTGGACCGAGCGTCAAAGCAATACGCCGCTGGCACTTGGTTGTACGATCGACAAAACCAATACGCCGCTGGGACGTTGTTGGACCGAGCGTGAAACCAATACGCCGCTGGGACGTTGTTGGACCGAGCGTGAAAGCAATACGCCGCTGGGACGTTGGTTGACCGAATGTCAAAGCAATACGCCGCTGGGACGTTGTTGGACCGAGCGTCAAAGCAATACGCCGCTGGCACTTGGTTGTACGATCGACAAAACCAATACGCCGCTGGGACGTTGTTGGACCGAGCGTGAAAGCAATACGCCGCTGGGAAGTTGTTGGACCGAGCGTGAAAGCAATACGCCGCTGGGACGTTGGATGACCGAGCCTGAAAGCAATACGCCGCTTGGACGTTGTTCGACCGAGCGTGAAAGCAATACGCCGCTGGGACGTTGTTGGACCGAGCGTGGAAGCAATACGCCGCTGGGAAGTTGTTGGACCGAGCGTCAAAGCAATACGCCGCTGGGACGTTGGTTGACCGAGCGTGAAAGCAATACGCCGCTGGGACGTTGGTTGACCGAGCGTCAAAGCAATACGCCGCTGGGACGTTGGTTGACCGAGCGTGAAAGCAATACGCCGCTGGGACGTTGGTTGACCGAGCGTCAAAGCAATACGCCGCTGGGACGTTGTTGGACCGAGCGTGAAAGCAATATGCCGCTGGGACGTTGGATCACCGAGCGTGAAAGCAATACGCCGCTGGGAAGTTGTTGGCCCGAGCGTGAAAGCAATACGCCGCTGGGACGTTGGATGACCGAGCCTGAAAGCAATACGCCGCTGGGACGTTGTTGGACCGAGCGTGAAAGCAATACGCCGCTGGGACGTTGTTGGACCGAGCGTGGAAGCAATACGCCGCTGGGAAGTTGTTGGACCGAGCGTCAAAGCAATACGCCGCTGGGACGTTGGTTGACCGAGCGTGAAAGCAATACGCCGCTGGGACGTTGGTTGACCGAGCGTCAAAGCAATACGCCGCTGGGACGTTGGTTGACCGAGCGTGAAAGCAATACGCCGCTGGGACGTTGGTTGACCCAGCGTCAAAGCAATACGCCGCTGGGACGTTGTTGGACCGAGCGTGAAAGCAATACGCCGCTGGTACTTGGTTGTACGATCGACAAAACCAATACGCCACTGGGACGTTGGTTCACCGAGCGTCAAAGCAATACGCCGCTGGGACGTTGGTTGACAGAGCGTGAAAGCAATACGCCGCTGGGACGTTGGTTGACCGAGCGTCAAAGCAATACGCCGCTGGGACGTTGGTTGACCGAGCGTCAAAGCAATACGCCGCTGGGACGTTGGTTGACCGAGCGTGAAAGCAATACGCCGCTGGGACGTTGGTTGACCGAGCGTCAAAGCAATACGCCGCTGGGAAGTTGTTGGACCGAGCGTGAAAGCAATACGCCGCTGGGACGTTGGATGACCGAGCCTGAAAGCAATACGCCGCTTGGACGTTGTTCGACCGAGCGTGAAAGCAATACGCCGCTGGGACGTTGTTGGACCGAGCGTGAAAGCAATATGCCGCTGGGACGTTGGATCACCGAGCGTGAAAGCAATACGCCGCTGGCACTTGGTTGTACGATCGACAAAACCAATACGCCGCTGGGACGTTGGTTGACCGAGCGTGAAAGCAATACGCCGCTGGGACGTTGGTTGACCGAGCGTCAAAGCAATACGCCGCTGGGACGTTGTTGGACCGAGCGTCAAAGCAATACGCCGCTGGGAAGTTGTTGGACCGAGCGTGAAAGCAATACGCCGCTGGGACGTTGGATGACCGAGCGTGAAAGCAATACGCCGCTGGAACGTTGTTGGACCGAGCGTGAAAGCAATACGCCGCTGGCACTTGGTTGTACGATCGACAAAACCAATACGCCGCTGGGACGTTGGTTGACCGAGCGTGAAAGCAATATGCCGCTGGGACGTTGGTTGACCGAATGTCAAAGCAATACGCCGCTGGGACGTTGTTGGACCGAGCGTCAAAGCAATACGCCGCTGGCACTTGGTTGTACGATCGACAAAACCAATACGCCGCTGGGACGTTGTTGGACCGAGCGTGAAAGCAATACGCCGCTGGGAAGTTGTTGGACCGAGCGTGAAAGCAATACGCCGCTGGGACGTTGGATGACCGAGCCTGAAAGCAATACGCCGCTTGGACGTTGTTCGACCGAGCGTGAAAGCAATACGCCGCTGGGACGTTGGTTGACCGAGCGTCAAAGCAATACGCCGCTGGGACGTTGTTGGACCGAGCGTCAAAGCAATACGCCGCTGGGAAGTTGTTGGACCGAGCGTGAAAGCAATATGCCGCTGGGACGTTGGATCACCGAGCGTGAAAGCAATACGCCGCTGGGAAGTTGTTGGCCCGAGCGTGAAAGCAATACGCCGCTGGGACGTTGGATGACCGAGCCTGAAAGCAATACGCCGCTGGGACGTTGTTGGACCGAGCGTGAAAGCAATACGCCGCTGGGACGTTGTTGGACCGAGCGTGGAAGCAATACGCCGCTGGGAAGTTGTTGGACCGAGCGTCAAAGCAATACGCCGCTGGGACGTTGGTTGACCGAGCGTGAAAGCAATACGCCGCTGGGACGTTGGTTGACCGAGCGTCAAAGCAATACGCCGCTGGGACGTTGGTTGACCGAGCGTGAAAGCAATACGCCGCTGGGACGTTGGTTGACCCAGCGTCAAAGCAATACGCCGCTGGGACGTTGTTGGACCGAGCGTGAAAGCAATACGCCGCTGGTACTTGGTTGTACGATCGACAAAACCAATACGCCACTGGGACGTTGGTTCACCGAGCGTCAAAGCAATACGCCGCTGGGACGTTGGTTGACAGAGCGTGAAAGCAATACGCCGCTGGGACGTTGGTTGACCGAGCGTCAAAGCAATACGCCGCTGGGACGTTGGTTGACCGAGCGTCAAAGCAATACGCCGCTGGGACGTTGGTTGACCGAGCGTGAAAGCAATACGCCGCTGGGACGTTGGTTGACCGAGCGTCAAAGCAATACGCCGCTGGGAAGTTGTTGGACCGAGCGTGAAAGCAATACGCCGCTGGGACGTTGGATGACCGAGCCTGAAAGCAATACGCCGCTTGGACGTTGTTCGACCGAGCGTGAAAGCAATACGCCGCTGGGACGTTGTTGGACCGAGCGTGAAAGCAATATGCCGCTGGGACGTTGGATCACCGAGCGTGAAAGCAATACGCCGCTGGCACTTGGTTGTACGATCGACAAAACCAATACGCCGCTGGGACGTTGGTTGACCGAGCGTGAAAGCAATACGCCGCTGGGACGTTGGTTGACCGAGCGTCAAAGCAATACGCCGCTGGGACGTTGTTGGACCGAGCGTCAAAGCAATACGCCGCTGGGAAGTTGTTGGACCGAGCGTGAAAGCAATACGCCGCTGGGACGTTGGATGACCGAGCGTGAAAGCAATACGCCGCTGGAACGTTGTTGGACCGAGCGTGAAAGCAATACGCCGCTGGCACTTGGTTGTACGATCGACAAAACCAATACGCCGCTGGGACGTTGGTTGACCGAGCGTGAAAGCAATATGCCGCTGGGACGTTGGTTGACCGAATGTCAAAGCAATACGCCGCTGGGACGTTGTTGGACCGAGCGTCAAAGCAATACGCCGCTGGCACTTGGTTGTACGATCGACAAAACCAATACGCCGCTGGGACGTTGTTGGACCGAGCGTGAAACCAATACGCCGCTGGGACGTTGTTGGACCGAGCGTGAAAGCAATACGCCGCTGGGACGTTGGTTGACCGAATGTCAAAGCAATACGCCGCTGGGACGTTGTTGGACCGAGCGTCAAAGCAATACGCCGCTGGCACTTGGTTGTACGATCGACAAAACCAATACGCCGCTGGGACGTTGTTGGACCGAGCGTGAAAGCAATACGCCGCTGGGAAGTTGTTGGACCGAGCGTGAAAGCAATACGCCGCTGGGACGTTGGATGACCGAGCCTGAAAGCAATACGCCGCTTGGACGTTGTTCGACCGAGCGTGAAAGCAATACGCCGCTGGGACGTTGTTGGACCGAGCGTGGAAGCAATACGCCGCTGGGAAGTTGTTGGACCGAGCGTCAAAGCAATACGCCGCTGGGACGTTGGTTGACCGAGCGTGAAAGCAATACGCCGCTGGGACGTTGGTTGACCGAGCGTCAAAGCAATACGCCGCTGGGACGTTGGTTGACCGAGCGTGAAAGCAATACGCCGCTGGGACGTTGGTTGACCGAGCGTCAAAGCAATACGCCGCTGGGACGTTGTTGGACCGAGCGTGAAAGCAATATGCCGCTGGGACGTTGGATCACCGAGCGTGAAAGCAATACGCCGCTGGGAAGTTGTTGGCCCGAGCGTGAAAGCAATACGCCGCTGGGACGTTGGATGACCGAGCCTGAAAGCAATACGCCGCTGGGACGTTGTTGGACCGAGCGTGAAAGCAATACGCCGCTGGGACGTTGTTGGACCGAGCGTGGAAGCAATACGCCGCTGGGAAGTTGTTGGACCGAGCGTCAAAGCAATACGCCGCTGGGACGTTGGTTGACCGAGCGTGAAAGCAATACGCCGCTGGGACGTTGGTTGACCGAGCGTCAAAGCAATACGCCGCTGGGACGTTGGTTGACCGAGCGTGAAAGCAATACGCCGCTGGGACGTTGGTTGACCCAGCGTCAAAGCAATACGCCGCTGGGACGTTGTTGGACCGAGCGTGAAAGCAATACGCCGCTGGTACTTGGTTGTACGATCGACAAAACCAATACGCCACTGGGACGTTGGTTCACCGAGCGTCAAAGCAATACGCCGCTGGGACGTTGGTTGACAGAGCGTGAAAGCAATACGCCGCTGGGACGTTGGTTGACCGAGCGTCAAAGCAATACGCCGCTGGGACGTTGTTGGACCGAGCGTGAAAGCAATACGCCGCTGGGACGTTGTTGGACCGAGCGTGAAAGCAATACGCCGCTGGGACGTTGGTTGACCGAGCGTCAAAGCAATACGCCGCTGGGACGTTGGTTGACCGAGCGTCAAAGCAATACGCCGCTGGGACGTTGTTGGACCGAGCGTGAAAGCAATACGCCGCTGGGACGTTGGTTGACCGAGCGTCAAAGCAATACGCCGCTGGGACGTTGGTTGACCGAGCGTCAAAGCAATACGCCGCTGGGACGTTGGTTGACCGAGCGTCAAAGCAATACGCCGCTGGGACGTTGGTTGACCGAGCGTCAAAGCAATACGCCGCTGGGACGTTGTTGGACCGAGCGTGAAAGCAATACGCCGCTGGGACGTTGGTTGACCGAGCGTCAAAGCAATACGCCGCTGGGACGTTGTTGGACCGAGCGTGAAAGCAATACGCCGCTGGGACGTTGTTGGACCGAGCGTGAAAGCAATACGCCGCTGGGACGTTGGTTGACCGAGCGTCAAAGCAATACGCCGCTGGGACGTTGGTTGACCGAGCGTCAAAGCAATACGCCGCTGGGACGTTGTTGGACCGAGCGTGAAAGCAATACGCCGCTGGGACGTTGGTTGACCGAGCGTCAAAGCAATACGCCGCTGGGACGTTGTTGGACCGAGCGTGAAAGCAATACGCCGCTGGGACGTTGGTTGACCGAGCGTCAAAGCAATACGCCGCTGGGACGTTGGTTGACCGAGCGTCAAAGCAATACGCCGCTGGGACGTTGGTTGACCGAGCGTCAAAGCAATACGCCGCTGGGACGTTGGTTGACCGAGCGTCAAAGCAATACGCCGCTGGGACGTTGTTGGACCGAGCGTGAAAGCAATACGCCGCTGGGACGTTGGTTGACCGAGCGTCAAAGCAATACGCCGCTGGGACGTTGTTGGACCGAGCGTCAAAGCAATACGCCGCTGGGACGTTGGTTGACCGAGCGTCAAAGCAATACGCCGCTGGGACGTTGTTGGACCGAGCGTGAAAGCAATACGCCGCTGGGACGTTGGTTGACCGAGCGTCAAAGCAATACGCCGCTGGGACGTTGGTTGACCGAGCGTCAAAGCAATACGCCGCTGGGACGTTGGTTGACCGAGCGTCAAAGCAATACGCCGCTGGGACGTTGTTGGACCGAGCGTGAAAGCAATACGCCGCTGGGACGTTGTTGGACCGAGCGTGAAAGCAATACGCCGCTGGGACGTTGGTTGACCGAGCGTCAAAGCAATACGCCGCTGGGACGTTGTTGGACCGAGCGTGAAAGCAATACGCCGCTGGGACGTTGGTTGACCGAGCGTCAAAGCAATACGCCGCTGGGACGTTGTTGGACCGAGCGTGAAAGCAATACGCCGCTGGGACGTTGGTTGACCGAGCGTCAAAGCAATACGCCGCTGGGACGTTGTTGGACCGAGCGTGAAAGCAATACGCCGCTGGGACGTTGGTTGACCGAGCGTCAAAGCAATACGCCGCTGGGACGTTGGTTGACCGAGCGTCAAAGCAATACGCCGCTGGGACGTTGTTGGACCGAGCGTGAAAGCAATACGCCGCTGGGACGTTGGTTGACCGAGCGTCAAAGCAATACGCCGCTGGGACGTTGGTTGACCGAGCGTCAAAGCAATACGCCGCTGGGACGTTGTTGGACCGAGCGTGAAAGCAATACGCCGCTGGGACGTTGGTTGACCGAGCGTCAAAGCAATACGCCGCTGGGACGTTGTTGGACCGAGCGTGAAAGCAATACGCCGCTGGGACGTTGTTGGACCGAGCGTGAAAGCAATACGCCGCTGGGACGTTGGTTGACCGAGCGTCAAAGCAATACGCCGCTGGGACGTTGGTTGACCGAGCGTCAAAGCAATACGCCGCTGGGACGTTGTTGGACCGAGCGTGAAAGCAATACGCCGCTGGGACGTTGGTTGACCGAGCGTCAAAGCAATACGCCGCTGGGACGTTGTTGGACCGAGCGTGAAAGCAATACGCCGCTGGGACGTTGGTTGACCGAGCGTCAAAGCAATACGCCGCTGGGACGTTGGTTGACCGAGCGTCAAAGCAATACGCCGCTGGGACGTTGGTTGACCGAGCGTCAAAGCAATACGCCGCTGGGACGTTGGTTGACCGAGCGTCAAAGCAATACGCCGCTGGGACGTTGTTGGACCGAGCGTGAAAGCAATACGCCGCTGGGACGTTGGTTGACCGAGCGTCAAAGCAATACGCCGCTGGGACGTTGTTGGACCGAGCGTCAAAGCAATACGCCGCTGGGACGTTGGTTGACCGAGCGTCAAAGCAATACGCCGCTGGGACGTTGGTTGACCGAGCGTCAAAGCAATACGCCGCTGGGACGTTGTTGGACCGAGCGTGAAAGCAATACGCCGCTGGGACGTTGGTTGACCGAGCGTCAAAGCAATACGCCGCTGGGACGTTGGTTGACCGAGCGTCAAAGCAATACGCCGCTGGGACGTTGTTGGACCGAGCGTGAAAGCAATACGCCGCTGGGACGTTGGTTGACCGAGCGTCAAAGCAATACGCCGCTGGGACGTTGTTGGACCGAGCGTGAAAGCAATACGCCGCTGGGACGTTGTTGGACCGAGCGTGAAAGCAATACGCCGCTGGGACGTTGGTTGACCGAGCGTCAAAGCAATACGCCGCTGGGACGTTGGTTGACCGAGCGTCAAAGCAATACGCCGCTGGGACGTTGTTGGACCGAGCGTGAAAGCAATACGCCGCTGGGACGTTGGTTGACCGAGCGTCAAAGCAATACGCCGCTGGGACGTTGGTTGACCGAGCGTCAAAGCAATACGCCGCTGGGACGTTGGTTGACCGAGCGTCAAAGCAATACGCCGCTGGGACGTTGGTTGACCGAGCGTCAAAGCAATACGCCGCTGGGACGTTGTTGGACCGAGCGTGAAAGCAATACGCCGCTGGGACGTTGGTTGACCGAGCGTCAAAGCAATACGCCGCTGGGACGTTGTTGGACCGAGCGTGAAAGCAATACGCCGCTGGGACGTTGTTGGACCGAGCGTGAAAGCAATACGCCGCTGGGACGTTGGTTGACCGAGCGTCAAAGCAATACGCCGCTGGGACGTTGGTTGACCGAGCGTCAAAGCAATACGCCGCTGGGACGTTGTTGGACCGAGCGTGAAAGCAATACGCCGCTGGGACGTTGGTTGACCGAGCGTCAAAGCAATACGCCGCTGGGACGTTGTTGGACCGAGCGTGAAAGCAATACGCCGCTGGGACGTTGGTTGACCGAGCGTCAAAGCAATACGCCGCTGGGACGTTGGTTGACCGAGCGTCAAAGCAATACGCCGCTGGGACGTTGGTTGACCGAGCGTCAAAGCAATACGCCGCTGGGACGTTGGTTGACCGAGCGTCAAAGCAATACGCCGCTGGGACGTTGTTGGACCGAGCGTGAAAGCAATACGCCGCTGGGACGTTGGTTGACCGAGCGTCAAAGCAATACGCCGCTGGGACGTTGTTGGACCGAGCGTCAAAGCAATACGCCGCTGGGACGTTGGTTGACCGAGCGTCAAAGCAATACGCCGCTGGGACGTTGTTGGACCGAGCGTGAAAGCAATACGCCGCTGGGACGTTGGTTGACCGAGCGTCAAAGCAATACGCCGCTGGGACGTTGGTTGACCGAGCGTCAAAGCAATACGCCGCTGGGACGTTGGTTGACCGAGCGTCAAAGCAATACGCCGCTGGGACGTTGTTGGACCGAGCGTGAAAGCAATACGCCGCTGGGACGTTGGTTGACCGAGCGTCAAAGCAATACGCCGCTGGGACGTTGTTGGACCGAGCGTCAAAGCAATACGCCGCTGGGACGTTGGTTGACCGAGCGTCAAAGCAATACGCCGCTGGGACGTTGTTGGACCGAGCGTGAAAGCAATACGCCGCTGGGACGTTGGTTGACCGAGCGTCAAAGCAATACGCCGCTGGGACGTTGGTTGACCGAGCGTCAAAGCAATACGCCGCTGGGACGTTGGTTGACCGAGCGTCAAAGCAATACGCCGCTGGGACGTTGTTGGACCGAGCGTGAAAGCAATACGCCGCTGGGACGTTGGTTGACCGAGCGTCAAAGCAATACGCCGCTGGGACGTTGGTTGACCGAGCGTCAAAGCAATACGCCGCTGGGACGTTGTTGGACCGAGCGTGAAAGCAATACGCCGCTGGGACGTTGTTGGACCGAGCGTGAAAGCAATACGCCGCTGGGACGTTGGTTGACCGAGCGTCAAAGCAATACGCCGCTGGGACGTTGTTGGACCGAGCGTGAAAGCAATACGCCGCTGGGACGTTGGTTGACCGAGCGTCA
>OZ018306.1:7629378-7634378 GCA_963969485.1 Nomada goodeniana | reverse complement strand
GTCAACGTGTGAACTGCAGGACACATGAACATCGACATTTCGAACGCACATTGCGGTCCACGGATTCCAAATCCTGGACCACGCCTGGCTGAGGGTCGTTCACGTACAAAATACTGCTTGCGTTGCTTTCGCCTCTCTTGAACCCCCGTTTCTTTTTTTTTCCGATTCCGAAGGATCCCCGTCGTCGTTCGCGTAGAACGTTACAGGTATCGGGCGTTCGGAAGGAAAAAAGGAGATTATGATGATAGGGGAATGTTGAGACTTTCGCGACGTACGAGCGATTGTTGGACGTTCGTCGGCGTTTGTCGCGGACGTGTGGCTCCATCAGGTGAACTGTCGACCTCTTTAAAAGCGGTCGCTTTCGCCGATGGGATGCCCGCGTATTTAAATAAAGACCACCGCGCTCCCGACGTCGCCCGAAACGAATCTTTGCGCGCGACCGAGAGAACAGATTTCATCGCGAAATTGAAACTCGGTCCGTGAGAGAGATGTGAAAAATGATAAAGATATGGAGAGAGTAGTATATATAAGGGAGGAGAATAAAATTTGGAAAAAAGAGCACGGCAGAACGGAAGGGCTCGAAGGAGAGCGACCGGATCGTCCCTGATATGGTGTGTTCGTTTACACAGAGCCCCAGGTATCTTTTGGGAGATGGTCTGTGTTTTACCTTCCCCGTCGTTATTGAATGTGCGAGAATTTTTTTTTTCTATTCTCCTTGGCACCGTTCGCAATAACCCTGTTGTTACATACTCTTGCGTCGATATGCACACATATCGCGCGGGTCGTCGTCAGGAAGTTTGACGTGCCTCGGGTCACCTAGGTGCCCAAGGTATTCCTGTGCACCGGTGGTGTTTTACGCCGCGGTATCCTCGAACGATGATGCATTGGGATGTCGGTCGATGCGCGCCGCGCGGTTATCGAGAGAGAAGGAAAGTGAGAGGAGAGAAAAAAGAGAGGAAAGAGACAGCGTCCACACGAGCACTGCAACGGGATTGAAACTATTCCCCGTCGTCTCGCCTGTCTCTCTCTCTCTCTCTCTCTCTCTCCCTCTGCCTATCTCTGCCCGCCGCGCCGTTGATCACCCAGCCACGTTCGTCGGATTGTCCGCGCGTTTCGCCAACCGTGCTAGGAAGCCTTGCCCTACGCGTGTTCTCGAGTTAGCGCTCTTGCTTCCGACGTTTCCGTACCCCGGTTGTGAGCTGTTCGGCCGATCGGAGTCTCTGAACGAAGGAGGGAGGCGTTCGTGTAGTGCCTGAGAGAAGAAGGAAAAAAAGAGGAAACAACACATTCTTACAGACGGGACGACGAGGTTGAAACCGAACCAAGAGAACCATCAGATACTCTTTGGCGAGGCCCTCGAACACACATATATATATATATCAGATAAATAAATATATGGGACGATATAAAATTGGTCGCCCCGGGTTTGCGTCCCTTAGTTTTGACCGATCGCCGAGACCGCGCATCCAAAACCGGTCGTCCAGTCCCCGAAATTGTGAAAGGGCAAAAAGGAGGATGTAATATATACATATATATATATATATATATATATAAAATGTATCCTGCTCCTCGCAAGTGGACGGACGTTAAAATTTTCCGGTTTCGAACTTATATTGGATGTCTAGCGTGGCCGTCTCGCGCGATTTTTTTCCATTTATTTTTGTTCGTTCCCCCTTTCTTTCTCTCCTTTCTTTTGTTTTTTTTTTTTGTACCTTGCGTACACTTCTCACTCAACGCGCATAAATGCGCTTATCACGAAACACACAAAATTGTTTCGTGGTTCGATACGTAACAACCAAGACGACCTCAGAGTAGGCGAGATTACCCGCTGAATTTAAGCATATTACTAAGCGGAGGAAAAGAAACTAACAAGGATTTCCTTAGTAGCGGCGAGCGAACAGGAATTAGCCCAGCACTGAATCCCGCGGTACAGCCGCCGGGAAATGTAGTGTTCGGGAGGATCCGTTTATCCCGTGGCGTCGAACCGCGTCCAAGTCCATCTTGAATGGGGCCATTTACCCGTAGAGGGTGCCAGGCCCGTAGCGACCGGTACGCGTTTCGGGAGGATCTCTCCTTAGAGTCGGGTTGCTTGAGAGTGCAGCCCTAAGTGGGTGGTAAACTCCATCTAAGGCTAAATACGACCACGAGACCGATAGCGAACAAGTACCGTGAGGGAAAGTTGAAAAGAACTTTGAAGAGAGAGTTCAAGAGTACGTGAAACCGTTCAGGGGTAAACCTGAGAAACCCAAAAGATCGAATGGGGAGATTCATCGTCAACGAGGCTGGCTCCCGTTGGCGCGCGATGCTCCGAATGTGCCCTCGTGGTTACATCGCAGGGGCACGCCGCCTTCGGCCTGAATGTTCCGGTAACGTAGTCGTGCACTTCTCCCCTAGTAGAACGTCGCGACCCGTTGTGTGTCGGTCTACGGTCCGAGTGGGAGCCTGTGGCGTTGCCAAAATGGAAGCGCTAACAGACCCTCGGTCGCCTGGCCGGCTGCACGACGGTACTCGCACGGTATCGGGTCGCAACCAATCCATTCTCGAATGTGTGTGCGTCAGGCCCGCCGCAAGCTAGGTCAGTTTAACCCGGAGGCGCGGACCCGGTGCCGTCCCCGGGCCTGACCAGCTGTTAGCAGGCGGTGTCCTCGGACTGGCCAAGCTTCGAATTACCGGTCGGCGACGCTACTGCTTTGGGTACTCTCAGGACCCGTCTTGAAACACGGACCAAGGAGTCTAACATGTGCGCGAGTCATTGGGATGCATAAACCTAAAGGCGAAATGAAAGTGAAGGTCGGCCTCAGCGTCGACCTAGGGAGGATGGGCCGCGTTCAGATGCGGCCTCGCACTCCCGGGGCGTTTCGTTCTCATTGCGAGAAGAGGCGCACCTAGAGCGTACACGTTGGGACCCGAAAGATGGTGAACTATGCCTGGTCAGGACGAAGTCAGGGGAAACCCTGATGGAGGTCCGTAGCGATTCTGACGTGCAAATCGATCGTCGGAACTGGGTATAGGGGCGAAAGACTAATCGAACCATCTAGTAGCTGGTTCCCTCCGAAGTTTCCCTCAGGATAGCTGGCACTCGCTCGTTCCTCTGTGAACGCGTGCGAGTCTCATCTGGTAAAGCGAATGATTAGAGGCCTTGGGGCCGAAACGACCTCAACCTATTCTCAAACTTTAAATGGGTGAGATCTCTGGCTTGCTTGAATAGTGAAGCCACGAGATTTTGGATCAGAGTGCCAAGTGGGCCAATTTTGGTAAGCAGAACTGGCGCTGTGGGATGAACCAAACGCAGAGTTAAGGCGCCTAAGTCGACGCTTATGGGATACCATGAAAGGCGTTGGTTGCTTAAGACAGCAGGACGGTGGCCATGGAAGTCGGAATCCGCTAAGGAGTGTGTAACAACTCACCTGCCGAAGCAACTAGCCCTGAAAATGGATGGCGCTGAAGCGTCGCGCCTATACTCCGCCGTCAGCGGCAAGTGGGGAGGGACGCGTCGCCCTCGGGTGGCCGTCCTCCATGAAGCCCTGACGAGTAGGAGGGTCGCGGCGGTGTGCGCAGAAGGGTCTGGGCGTGAGCCTGCCTGGAGCCGCCGTCGGTGCAGATCTTGGTGGTAGTAGCAAATACTCCAGCGAGGCCCTGGAGGACTGACGTGGAGAAGGGTTTCGTGTGAACAGCCGTTGCACACGAGTCAGTCGATCCTAAGCCCTAAGAGAAATCCTATGTAGATGAGGTGTCCTAAAACACATATAACGATATGAATTAAGAAACACACCCGTCGGGCGAAAGGGAATCCGGTTCCTATTCCGGAACCCGGCAGCGGAACCGCATACCAATCGGGCCCTCGTGAGAGAGTTCGTCGGGGTAACCCAAAATGACCTGGAGACGCCGTCGGGAGATCCGGGAAGAGTTTTCTTTTCTGTATAAGCGTTCGAGTTCCCTGGAAACCTCTAGCAGGGAGATAGGGTTTGGGACGCGAAGAGCACCGCAGTTGCGGCGGTGTCCGGATCTTCCCCTCGGACCTTGAAAATCCAGGAGAGGGCCACGTGGAGGTGTCGCGCCGGTTCGTACCCATATCCGCAGCAGGTCTCCAAGGTAAAGAGCCTCTAGTCGATAGATTAATGTAGGTAAGGGAAGTCGGCAAATTGGATCCGTAACTTCGGAATAAGGATTGGCTCTGAGGAGCGGGGCGTGTCGGGCTTGGTCGGGAAGTGGGTTTGGCCGACGTGCCGGGCCTGTGCGAGGTGATCGGACGCATTATTGCGAAACCGGGATCCGAGCTCGGTCCCGTGCCTTGGCCTCCCGCGGATCTTCCTTGCTGCGAGGCTTCCGTGGCGGTTCTTCCGTCGTGGTCGTTCTCTTCGGCCGCCATTCAACGCTCAGCTCAGAACTGGCACGGACTAGGGGAATCCGACTGTCTAATTAAAACAAAGCATTGCGATGGCCCCCGCGGGTGTTGACGCAATGTGATTTCTGCCCAGTGCTCTGAATGTCAACGTGAAGAAATTCAAGAAAGCGCGGGTAAACGGCGGGAGTAACTATGACTCTCTTAAGGTAGCCAAATGCCTCGTCATCTAATTAGTGACGCGCATGAATGGATTAACGAGATTCCCTCTGTCCCTATCTACTTTCTAGCGAAACCACTGCCAAGGGAACGGGCTTGGAAAAATTAGCGGGGAAAGAAGACCCTGTTGAGCTTGACTCTAGTCTGGCATTGTAAGGAGACATGAGAGGTGTAGCATAAGTGGGAGATGGCAACATCGCCGGTGAAATACCACTACTTTCATCGTTTCTTTACTTACTCGGTTGGGCGGAGCGCGTGCGCCGAGGTTTCGACCCGGTTGTCACGGTGTTCTAGAGCCAAGCGTGTAAGAGTGGCGTGAAGGCTTCGCGCCGATCGTCGACAATACTCCCGCGTGATCCGATTCGAGGACACTGCCAGGCGGGGAGTTTGACTGGGGCGGTACATCTGTCAAAGAATAACGCAGGTGTCCTAAGGCCAG
>OZ018306.1:7494701-7629178 GCA_963969485.1 Nomada goodeniana | reverse complement strand
GTATTGCTTTGACGCTCGGTCAACCAACGTGCCAGCGGCGTATTGCTATGACGCTCGGTCAACCAACGTGCCAGCGGCGTATTGCTTTGACGCTCGGTCAACCAACGTCCCAGCGGCGTATTGCTTTGACGCTCGGTCCAACAACGTCCCAGCGGCGTATTGCTTTCACGCTCGGTCCAATAACGTCCCAGCGGCGTATTGCTTTCACGCTCGGTCCAACAACGTCCCAGCGGCGTATTGCTTTGACGCTCGGTCAACCAACGTCCCAGCGGCGTATTGCTTTGACGCTCGGGCAACCAACGTCCCAGCGGCGTATTGCTTTCACGCTCGGTCCAACAACGTCCCAGCGGCGTATTGCTTTCACGCTCGGTCCAACAACGTCCCAGCGGCGTATTGCTTTGACGCTCGGTCCAACAACGTCCCAGCGGCGTATTGCTTTGACGCTCGGTCAACCAACGTCCCAGCGGCGTATTGCTTTCACGCTCGGTCCAACAACGTCCCAGCGGCGTATTGCTTTGACGCTCGGTCCAACAACGTCCCAGCGGCGTATTGCTTTGACGCTCGGTCAACCAACGTCCCAGCGGCGTATTGCTTTCACGCTCGGTCAACCAACGTCCCAGCGGCGTATTGCTTTGACGCTCGGTCTAACAACGTCCCAGCGGCGTATTGCTATGACGCTCGGTCAACCAACGTCCCAGCGGCGTATTGCTTTGACGCTCGGTCCAACAACGTCCCAGCGGCGTATTGCTTTCACGCTCGGTCCAACAACGTCCCAGCGGCGTATTGCTTTGACGCTCGGTCAACCAACGTCCCAGCGGCGTATTGCTTTGACGCTCGGTCAACCAACGTGCCAGCGGCGTATTGCTTTGACGCTCGGTCAACCAACGTCCCGGCGGCGTATTGCTTTGACGCTCGGTCAACAAACGTCCCAGCGGCGTATTGCTTTGACGCTCGGTCCAACAACGTCCCAGCGGCGTATTGCTATGACACTCGGTCCAACAACGTCCCAGCGGCGTATTGCTTTGACGCTCGGTCCAACAACGTCCCAGCGGCGTATTGCTTTGACGCTCGGTCAACCAACGTCCCAGCGGCGTATTGCTATGACGCTCGGTCAACCAACGTGCCAGCGGCGTATTGCTTTCACGCTCGGTCCAACAACGTCCCAGCGGCGGATTGCTTTGACGCTCGGTCCAACAACGTCCCAGCGGCGTATTGCTTTGACGCTCGGTCAACCAACGTCCCAGCGGCGTATTGCTTTGACGCTCGGTCAACCAACGTCCCAGCGGCGTATTGCTTTCACGCTCGGTCCAACAACGTCCCAGCGGCGTATTGCTATGACGCTCGGTCAACCAACGTGCCAGCGGCGTATTGCTTTCACGCTCGGTCCAACAACGTCCCAGCGGCGGATTGCTTTGACGCTCGGTCCAACAACGTCCCAGCGGCGTATTGCTTTGACGCTCGGTCAACCAACGTCCCAGCGGCGTATTGCTTTGACGCTCGGTCAACCAACGTCCCAGCGGCGTATTGCTTTCACGCTCGGTCCAACAACGTCCCAGCGGCGTATTGCTTTGACGCTCGGTCAACCAACGTCCCAGCGGCGTATTGCTTTGACGCTCGGTAAACCAACGTCCCAGCGGCGTATTGCTTTCACGCTCGGTCCAATAACGTCCCAGCGGCGTATTGCTTTGACGCTCGGTCAACCAACGTCCCAGCGGCGTATTGCTTTGACGCTCGGTAAACCAACGTCCCAGCGGCGTATTGCTTTCACGCTCGGTCCAACAATGTCCCAGCGGCGTATTGCTTTGACGTTCGGTCAACCAACGTGCCAGCGGCGTATTGCTATGACGCTCGGTCAACCAACGTGCCAGCGGCGTATTGCTTTGACGCTCGGTCAACCAACGTCCCAGCGGCGTATTGCTTTGACGCTCGGTCAACCAACGTCCCAGCGGCATATTGCTTTGACGCTCGGTCAACCAACGTCCCAGCGGCGTATTGCTTTGACGCTCGGTCAACCAACGTCCCAGCGGCGTATTGCTTTGACGCTCGGTCCAACAACGTCCCAGCGGCGTATTGCTTTCACGCTCGGTCCAACAACGTCCCAGCGGCGTATTGCTTTGACGCTCGGTCAACCAACGTCCCAGCGGCGTATTGCTTTCACGCTCGGTCCAACAACGTCCCAGCGGCGTATTGCTTTGACGCTCGGTCCAACAACGTCCCAGCGGCGTATTGCTTTGACGCTCGGTCAACCAACGTCCCAGCGGCGTATTGCTTTGACGCTCGGTCAACCAACGTCCCAGCGGCGTATTGCTTTCACGCTCGGTCCAACAACGTCCCAGCGGCGTATTGCTTTGACGCTCGGTCAACCAACGTCCCAGCGGCGTATTGCTTTGACGCTCGGTAAACCAACGTCCCAGCGGCGTATTGCTTTCACGCTCGGTCCAACAACGTCCCAGCGGCGTATTGCTTTGACGCTCGGTCAACCAACGTGCCAGCGGCGTATTGCTATGACGCTCGGTCAACCAACGTGCCAGCGGCGTATTGCTTTGACGCTCGGTCAACCAACGTCCCAGCGGCGTATTGCTTTGACGCTCGGTCCAACAACGTCCCAGCGGCGTATTGCTTTCACGCTCGGTCCAACAACGTCCCAGCGGCGTATTCCTTTCACGCTCGGTCCAACAACGTCCCAGCGGCGTATTGCTTTGACGCTCGGTCCAACAACGTCCCAGCGGCGTATTGCTTTCACGCTCGGTCAACCAACGTCCCAGCGGCGTATTGCTTTGACGCTCGGTCAACCAACGTCCCAGCGGCGTATTGCTTTGACGCTCGGTCAACCAACGTCCCAGCGGCGTATTGCTTTGACGCTCGGTCAACCAACGTCCCAGCGGCGTATTGCTTTCACGCTCGGTCCAACAACGTCCCAGCGGCGTATTGCTTTGACGCTCGGTCCAACAACGTCCCAGCGGCGTATTGCTTTGACGCTCGGTCAACCAACGTCCCAGCGGCGTATTGCTATGACGCTCGGTCAACCAACGTGCCAGCGGCGTATTGCTTTCACGCTCGGTCCAACAACGTCCCAGCGGCGTATTGCTTTGACGCTCGGTCCAACAACGTCCCAGCGGCGTATTGCTTTGACGCTCGGTCAACCAACGTCCCAGCGGCGTATTGCTTTGACGCTCGGTCAACCAACGTCCCAGCGGCGTATTGCTTTCACGCTCGGTCCAACAACGTCCCAGCGGCGTATTGCTTTGACGCTCGGTCAACCAACGTCCCAGCGGCGTATTGCTTTGACGCTCGGTAAACCAACGTCCCAGCGGCGTATTGCTTTCACGCTCGGTCCAATAACGTCCCAGCGGCGTATTGCTTTGACGCTCGGTCAACCAACGTCCCAGCGGCGTATTGCTTTGACGCTCGGTAAACCAACGTCCCAGCGGCGTATTGCTTTCACGCTCGGTCCAACAATGTCCCAGCGGCGTATTGCTTTGACGTTCGGTCAACCAACGTGCCAGCGGCGTATTGCTATGACGCTCGGTCAACCAACGTGCCAGCGGCGTATTGCTTTGACGCTCGGTCAACCAACGTCCCAGCGGCGTATTGCTTTGACGCTCGGTCAACCAACGTCCCAGCGGCATATTGCTTTGACGCTCGGTCAACCAACGTCCCAGCGGCGTATTGCTTTGACGCTCGGTCAACCAACGTCCCAGCGGCGTATTGCTTTGACGCTCGGTCCAACAACGTCCCAGCGGCGTATTGCTTTCACGCTCGGTCCAACAACGTCCCAGCGGCGTATTGCTTTGACGCTCGGTCAACCAACGTCCCAGCGGCGTATTGCTTTCACGCTCGGTCCAACAACGTCCCAGCGGCGTATTGCTTTGACGCTCGGTCCAACAACGTCCCAGCGGCGTATTGCTTTGACGCTCGGTCAACCAACGTCCCAGCGGCGTATTGCTTTGACGCTCGGTCAACCAACGTCCCAGCGGCGTATTGCTTTCACGCTCGGTCCAACAACGTCCCAGCGGCGTATTGCTTTGACGCTCGGTCAACCAACGTCCCAGCGGCGTATTGCTTTGACGCTCGGTAAACCAACGTCCCAGCGGCGTATTGCTTTCACGCTCGGTCCAACAACGTCCCAGCGGCGTATTGCTTTGACGCTCGGTCAACCAACGTCCCAGCGGCGTATTGCTTTGACGCTCGGTCAACCAACGTCCCAGCGGCGTATTGCTTTCACGCTCGGTCAACCAACGTCCCAGCGGCGTATTGCTTTGACGCTCGGTCAACCAACGTCCCAGCGGCGTATTGCTTTCACGCTCGGTCCAACAACGTCCCAGCGGCGTATTGCTTTGACGCTCGGTCAACCAACGTCCCAGCGGCGTATTGCTTTGACGCTCGGTCCAACAACGTCCCAGCGGCGTATTGCTTTCACGCTCGGTCCAACAACGTCCCAGCGGCGTATTGCTTTGACGCTCGGTCAACCAACGTCCCAGCGGCGTATTGCTTTCACGCTCGGTCCAACAACGTCCCAGCGGCGTATTGCTTTGACGCTCGGTCATCCAACGTCCCAGCGGCGTATTGCTTTGACGCTCGGTCCAACAACTTCCCAGCGGCGTATTGCTTTGACGCTCGGTCAACGAACGTCCCAGCGGCGTATTGCTTTGACGCTCGGTCAACCAACGTCCCAGCGGCGTATTGCTTTGACGCTCGGTCCAACAACGTCCCAGCGGCGTATTGCTTTCACGCTCGGTCCAATAACGTCCCAGCGGCGTATTGCTTTCACGCTCGGTCCAACAACGTCCCAGCGGCGTATTGCTTTGACGCTCGGTCAACCAACGTCCCAGCGGCGTATTGCTTTGACGCTCGGTCAACCAACGTGCCAGCGGCGTATTGCTTTGACGCTCGGTCCAACAACGTCCCAGCGGCGTATTGCTTTGACGCTCGGTCAACCAACGTGCCAGCGGCGTATTGCTATGACGCTCGGTCAACCAACGTGCCAGCGGCGTATTGCTTTCACGCTCGGTCAACCAACGTCCCAGCGGCGTATTGCTTTGACGCTCGGTCCAACAACGTCCCAGCGGCGTATTGCTTTGACGCTCGGTCAACCAACGTCCCAGCGGCGTATTGCTTTGACGCTCGGTCAATCAACGTCCCAGCGGCGTATTGCTTTCACGCTCGGTCCAACAACGTCCCAGCGGCGTATTGCTTTCACGCTCGGTCCAACAACGTCCCAGCGGCGTATTGCTTTGACGTTCGGTCAACCAACGTCCCAGCGGCGTATTGCTTTCACGCTCGGTCCAACAACGGCCCAGCGGCGTATTGCTTTGACGCTCGGTCAACCAACGTGCCAGCGGCGTATTGCTATGACGCTCGGTCAACCAACGTGCCAGCGGCGTATTGCTTTGACGCTTGGTCAACCAACGTTCCAGCGGCGTATTGCTTTGACGCTCGGTCCAACAACGTCCCAGCGGCGTATTGCTTTCACGCTCGGTCAACTAACGTCCCAGCGGCGTATTGCTTTGACGCTCGGTCCAACAACGTCCCAGCGGCGTATTGCTTTCACGCTCGGTCCAACAACGTCCCAGCGGCGTATTGCTTTGACGCTCGGTCAACCAACGTGCCAGCGGCGTATTGCTATGACGCTCGGTCAACCAACGTGCCAGCGGCGTATTGCTTTGACGCTCGGTCAACCAACGTCCCAGCGGCGTATTGCTTTGACGCTCGGTCCAACAACGTCCCAGCGGCGTATTGCTTTCACGCTCGGTCCAACAACGTCCCAGCGGCGTATTCCTTTCACGCTCGGTCCAACAACGTCCCAGCGGCGTATTGCTTTGACGCTCGGTCCAACAACGTCCCAGCGGCGTATTGCTTTCACGCTCGGTCAACCAACGTCCCAGCGGCGTATTGCTTTGACGCTCGGTCAACCAACGTCCCAGCGGCGTATTGCTTTGACGCTCGGTCAACCAACGTCCCAGCGGCGTATTGCTTTGACGCTCGGTCAACCAACGTCCCAGCGGCGTATTGCTTTCACGCTCGGTCAACCAACGTCCCAGCGGCGTATTGCTTTGACGCTCGGTCAACCAACGTCCCAGCGGCGTATTGCTTTCACGCTCGGTCCAACAACGTCCCAGCGGCGTATTGCTTTGACGCTCGGTCAACCAACGTCCCAGCGGCGTATTGCTTTGACGCTCGGTCCAACAACGTCCCAGCGGCGTATTGCTTTCACGCTCGGTCCAACAACGTCCCAGCGGCGTATTGCTTTGACGCTCGGTCAACCAACGTGCCAGCGGCGTATTGCTATGACGCTCGGTCAACCAACGTGCCAGCGGCGTATTGCTTTGACGCTCGGTCAACCAACGTCCCAGCGGCGTATTGCTTTGACGCTCGGTCCAACAACGTCCCAGCGGCGTATTGCTTTCACGCTCGGTCCAATAACGTCCCAGCGGCGTATTGCTTTCACGCTCGGTCCAACAACGTCCCAGCGGCGTATTGCTTTGACGCTCGGTCAACCAACGTCCCAGCGGCGTATTGCTTTGACGCTCGGTCAACCAACGTGCCAGCGGCGTATTGCTTTGACGCTCGGTCCAACAACGTCCCAGCGGCGTATTGCTTTGACGCTCGGTCAACCAACGTGCCAGCGGCGTATTGCTATGACGCTCGGTCAACCAACGTGCCAGCGGCGTATTGCTTTCACGCTCGGTCAATCAACGTCCCAGCGGCGTATTGCTTTCACGCTCGGTCCAACAACGTCCCAGCGGCGTATTGCTTTCACGCTCGGTCCAACAACGTCCCAGCGGCGTATTGCTTTGACGTTCGGTCAACCAACGTCCCAGCGGCGTATTGCTTTCACGCTCGGTCCAACAACGGCCCAGCGGCGTATTGCTTTGACGCTCGGTCAACCAACGTGCCAGCGGCGTATTGCTATGACGCTCGGTCAACCAACGTGCCAGCGGCGTATTGCTTTGACGCTCGGTCAACCAACGTCCCAGCGGCGTATTGCTTTGACGCTCGGTCAACCAACGTCCCAGCGGCATATTGCTTTGACGCTCGGTCAACCAACGTCCCAGCGGCGTATTGCTTTGACGCTCGGTCAACCAACGTCCCAGCGGCGTATTGCTTTGACGCTCGGTCCAACAACGTCCCAGCGGCGTATTGCTTTCACGCTCGGTCCAACAACGTCCCAGCGGCGTATTGCTTTGACGCTCGGTCCAACAACGTCCCAGCGGCGTATTGCTTTCACGCTCGGTCCAACAACGTCCCAGCGGCGTATTGCTTTGACGCTCGGTCAACCAACGTGCCAGCGGCGTATTGCTATGACGCTCGGTCAACCAACGTGCCAGCGGCGTATTGCTTTGACGCTCGGTCAACCAACGTCCCAGCGGCGTATTGCTTTGACGCTCGGTCCAACAACGTCCCAGCGGCGTATTGCTTTCACGCTCGGTCCAATAACGTCCCAGCGGCGTATTGCTTTCACGCTCGGTCCAACAACGTCCCAGCGGCGTATTGCTTTGACGCTCGGTCAACCAACGTCCCAGCGGCGTATTGCTTTGACGCTCGGTCAACCAACGTGCCAGCGGCGTATTGCTTTGACGCTCGGTCCAACAACGTCCCAGCGGCGTATTGCTTTGACGCTCGGTCAACCAACGTGCCAGCGGCGTATTGCTATGACGCTCGGTCAACCAACGTGCCAGCGGCGTATTGCTTTCACGCTCGGTCAATCAACGTCCCAGCGGCGTATTGCTTTCACGCTCGGTCCAACAACGTCCCAGCGGCGTATTGCTTTCACGCTCGGTCCAACAACGTCCCAGCGGCGTATTGCTTTGACGTTCGGTCAACCAACGTCCCAGCGGCGTATTGCTTTCACGCTCGGTCCAACAACGGCCCAGCGGCGTATTGCTTTGACGCTCGGTCAACCAACGTGCCAGCGGCGTATTGCTATGACGCTCGGTCAACCAACGTGCCAGCGGCGTATTGCTTTGACGCTCGGTCAACCAACGTCCCAGCGGCGTATTGCTTTGACGCTCGGTCAACCAACGTCCCAGCGGCATATTGCTTTGACGCTCGGTCAACCAACGTCCCAGCGGCGTATTGCTTTGACGCTCGGTCAACCAACGTCCCAGCGGCGTATTGCTTTGACGCTCGGTCCAACAACGTCCCAGCGGCGTATTGCTTTCACGCTCGGTCCAACAACGTCCCAGCGGCGTATTGCTTTGACGCTCGGTCCAACAACGTCCCAGCGGCGTATTGCTTTCACGCTCGGTCCAACAACGTCCCAGCGGCGTATTGCTTTGACGCTCGGTCAACCAACGTGCCAGCGGCGTATTGCTATGACGCTCGGTCAACCAACGTGCCAGCGGCGTATTGCTTTGACGCTCGGTCAACCAACGTCCCAGCGGCGTATTGCTTTGACGCTCGGTCCAACAACGTCCCAGCGGCGTATTGCTTTCACGCTCGGTCCAATAACGTCCCAGCGGCGTATTGCTTTCACGCTCGGTCCAACAACGTCCCAGCGGCGTATTGCTTTGACGCTCGGTCAACCAACGTCCCAGCGGCGTATTGCTTTGACGCTCGGTCAACCAACGTGCCAGCGGCGTATTGCTTTGACGCTCGGTCCAACAACGTCCCAGCGGCGTATTGCTTTGACGCTCGGTCAACCAACGTGCCAGCGGCGTATTGCTATGACGCTCGGTCAACCAACGTGCCAGCGGCGTATTGCTTTCACGCTCGGTCAATCAACGTCCCAGCGGCGTATTGCTTTCACGCTCGGTCCAACAACGTCCCAGCGGCGTATTGCTTTCACGCTCGGTCCAACAACGTCCCAGCGGCGTATTGCTTTGACGTTCGGTCAACCAACGTCCCAGCGGCGTATTGCTTTCACGCTCGGTCCAACAACGGCCCAGCGGCGTATTGCTTTGACGCTCGGTCAACCAACGTGCCAGCGGCGTATTGCTATGACGCTCGGTCAACCAACGTGCCAGCGGCGTATTGCTTTGACGCTCGGTCAACCAACGTCCCAGCGGCGTATTGCTTTGACGCTCGGTCAACCAACGTCCCAGCGGCATATTGCTTTGACGCTCGGTCAACCAACGTCCCAGCGGCGTATTGCTTTGACGCTCGGTCAACCAACGTCCCAGCGGCGTATTGCTTTGACGCTCGGTCCAACAACGTCCCAGCGGCGTATTGCTTTCACGCTCGGTCCAACAACGTCCCAGCGGCGTATTGCTTTGACGCTCGGTCAACCAACGTCCCAGCGGCGTATTGCTTTCACGCTCGGTCCAACAACGTCCCAGCGGCGTATTGCTTTGACGCTCGGTCCAACAACGTCCCAGCGGCGTATTGCTTTGACGCTCGGTCAACCAACGTCCCAGCGGCGTATTGCTTTGACGCTCGGTCAACCAACGTCCCAGCGGCGTATTGCTTTCACGCTCGGTCCAACAACGTCCCAGCGGCGTATTGCTTTGACGCTCGGTCAACCAACGTCCCAGCGGCGTATTGCTTTGACGCTCGGTAAACCAACGTCCCAGCGGCGTATTGCTTTCACGCTCGGTCCAACAACGTCCCAGCGGCGTATTGCTTTGACGCTCGGTCAACCAACGTCCCAGCGGCGTATTGCTTTGACGCTCGGTCAACCAACGTCCCAGCGGCGTATTGCTTTCACGCTCGGTCAACCAACGTCCCAGCGGCGTATTGCTTTGACGCTCGGTCAACCAACGTCCCAGCGGCGTATTGCTTTCACGCTCGGTCCAACAACGTCCCAGCGGCGTATTGCTTTGACGCTCGGTCAACCAACGTCCCAGCGGCGTATTGCTTTGACGCTCGGTCCAACAACGTCCCAGCGGCGTATTGCTTTCACGCTCGGTCCAACAACGTCCCAGCGGCGTATTGCTTTGACGCTCGGTCAACCAACGTCCCAGCGGCGTATTGCTTTGACGCTCGGTCAACCAACGTCCCAGCGGCGTATTGCTATGACGCTCGGTCAACCAACGTGCCAGCGGCGTATTGCTTTCACGCTCGGTCCAACAACGTCCCAGCGGCGTATTGCTTTGACGCTCGGTCCAACAACGTCCCAGCGGCGTATTGCTTTGACGCTCGGTCAACCAACGTCCCAGCGGCGTATTGCTTTGACGCTCGGTCAACCAACGTCCCAGCGGCGTATTGCTTTCACGCTCGGTCCAACAACGTCCCAGCGGCGTATTGCTTTGACGCTCGGTCAACCAACGTCCCAGCGGCGTATTGCTTTGACGCTCGGTCCAACAACGTCCCAGCGGCGTATTGCTTTCACGCTCGGTCCAACAACGTCCCAGCGGCGTATTGCTTTGACGCTCGGTCAACCAACGTGCCAGCGGCGTATTGCTATGACGCTCGGTCAACCAACGTGCCAGCGGCGTATTGCTTTGACGCTCGGTCAACCAACGTCCCAGCGGCGTATTGCTTTGACGCTCGGTCCAACAACGTCCCAGCGGCGTATTGCTTTCACGCTCGGTCCAATAACGTCCCAGCGGCGTATTGCTTTCACGCTCGGTCCAACAACGTCCCAGCGGCGTATTGCTTTGACGCTCGGTCAACCAACGTCCCAGCGGCGTATTGCTTTGACGCTCGGTCAACCAACGTGCCAGCGGCGTATTGCTTTGACGCTCGGTCCAACAACGTCCCAGCGGCGTATTGCTTTGACGCTCGGTCAACCAACGTGCCAGCGGCGTATTGCTATGACGCTCGGTCAACCAACGTGCCAGCGGCGTATTGCTTTCACGCTCGGTCAATCAACGTCCCAGCGGCGTATTGCTTTCACGCTCGGTCCAACAACGTCCCAGCGGCGTATTGCTTTCACGCTCGGTCCAACAACGTCCCAGCGGCGTATTGCTTTGACGTTCGGTCAACCAACGTCCCAGCGGCGTATTGCTTTCACGCTCGGTCCAACAACGGCCCAGCGGCGTATTGCTTTGACGCTCGGTCAACCAACGTGCCAGCGGCGTATTGCTATGACGCTCGGTCAACCAACGTGCCAGCGGCGTATTGCTTTGACGCTCGGTCAACCAACGTCCCAGCGGCGTATTGCTTTGACGCTCGGTCAACCAACGTCCCAGCGGCATATTGCTTTGACGCTCGGTCAACCAACGTCCCAGCGGCGTATTGCTTTGACGCTCGGTCAACCAACGTCCCAGCGGCGTATTGCTTTGACGCTCGGTCCAACAACGTCCCAGCGGCGTATTGCTTTCACGCTCGGTCCAACAACGTCCCAGCGGCGTATTGCTTTGACGCTCGGTCAACCAACGTCCCAGCGGCGTATTGCTTTCACGCTCGGTCCAACAACGTCCCAGCGGCGTATTGCTTTGACGCTCGGTCCAACAACGTCCCAGCGGCGTATTGCTTTGACGCTCGGTCAACCAACGTCCCAGCGGCGTATTGCTTTGACGCTCGGTCAACCAACGTCCCAGCGGCGTATTGCTTTCACGCTCGGTCCAACAACGTCCCAGCGGCGTATTGCTTTGACGCTCGGTCAACCAACGTCCCAGCGGCGTATTGCTTTGACGCTCGGTAAACCAACGTCCCAGCGGCGTATTGCTTTCACGCTCGGTCCAACAACGTCCCAGCGGCGTATTGCTTTGACGCTCGGTCAACCAACGTCCCAGCGGCGTATTGCTTTGACGCTCGGTCAACCAACGTCCCAGCGGCGTATTGCTTTCACGCTCGGTCAACCAACGTCCCAGCGGCGTATTGCTTTGACGCTCGGTCAACCAACGTCCCAGCGGCGTATTGCTTTCACGCTCGGTCCAACAACGTCCCAGCGGCGTATTGCTTTGACGCTCGGTCAACCAACGTCCCAGCGGCGTATTGCTTTGACGCTCGGTCCAACAACGTCCCAGCGGCGTATTGCTTTCACGCTCGGTCCAACAACGTCCCAGCGGCGTATTGCTTTGACGCTCGGTCAACCAACGTCCCAGCGGCGTATTGCTTTGACGCTCGGTCAACCAACGTCCCAGCGGCGTATTGCTATGACGCTCGGTCAACCAACGTGCCAGCGGCGTATTGCTTTCACGCTCGGTCCAACAACGTCCCAGCGGCGTATTGCTTTGACGCTCGGTCCAACAACGTCCCAGCGGCGTATTGCTTTGACGCTCGGTCAACCAACGTCCCAGCGGCGTATTGCTTTGACGCTCGGTCAACCAACGTCCCAGCGGCGTATTGCTTTCACGCTCGGTCCAACAACGTCCCAGCGGCGTATTGCTTTGACGCTCGGTCAACCAACGTCCCAGCGGCGTATTGCTTTGACGCTCGGTAAACCAACGTCCCAGCGGCGTATTGCTTTGACGCTCGGTCAACCAACGTCCCAGCGGCGTATTGCTTTGACGCTCGGTCAACCAACGTCCCAGCGGCGTATTGCTTTCACGCTCGGTCCAACAACGTCCCAGCGGCGTATTGCTTTGACGCTCGGTCAACCAACGTGCCAGCGGCGTATTGCTATGACGCTCGGTCAACCAACGTGCCAGCGGCGTATTGCTTTGACGCTCGGTCAACCAACGTCCCAGCGGCGTATTGCTTTGACGCTCGGTCAACCAACGTCCCAGCGGCATATTGCTTTGACGCTCGGTCAACCAACGTCCCAGCGGCGTATTGCTTTGACGCTCGGTAAACCAACGTCCCAGCGGCGTATTGCTTTGACGCTCGGTCAACCAACGTCCCAGCGGCGTATTGCTTTGACGCTCGGTCAACCAACGTCCCAGCGGCGTATTGCTTTCACGCTCGGTCCAACAACGTCCCAGCGGCGTATTGCTTTGACGCTCGGTCAACCAACGTGCCAGCGGCGTATTGCTATGACGCTCGGTCAACCAACGTGCCAGCGGCGTATTGCTTTGACGCTCGGTCAACCAACGTCCCAGCGGCGTATTGCTTTGACGCTCGGTCCAACAACGTCCCAGCGGCGTATTGCTTTGACGCTCGGTCAACCAACGTGCCAGCGGCGTATTGCTATGACGCTCGGTCAACCAACGTGCCAGCGGCGTATTGCTTTGACGCTCGGTCAACCAACGTCCCAGCGGCGTATTGCTTTGACGCTCGGTCCAACAACGTCCCAGCGGCGTATTGCTTTCACGCTCGGTCCAACAACGTCCCAGCGGCGTATTCCTTTCACGCTCGGTCCAACAACGTCCCAGCGGCGTATTGCTTTGACGCTCGGTCCAACAACGTCCCAGCGGCGTATTGCTTTGACATTCGGTCAACCAACGTCCCAGCGGCGTATTGCTTTCACGCTCGGTCCAACAACGTCCCAGCGGCGTATTGGTTTCACGCTCGGTCCAACAACGTCCCAGCGGCGTATTGGTTTTGTCGATCGTACAACCAAGTGCCAGCGGCGTATTGCTTTGACGCTCGGTCCAACAACGTCCCAGCGGCGTATTGCTTTGACATTCGGTCAACCAACGTCCCAGCGGCATATTGCTTTCACGCTCGGTCCAACAACTTCCCAGCGGTGTATTGCTTTGACGCTCGGTCAACCAACGTCCCAGCGGCGTATTGCTTTCACGCTCGGTCAACCAACGTCCCAGCGGCGTATTGCTTTGACGCTCGGTCAACCAACGTCCCAGCGGCGTATTGCTTTGACGCTCGGTCCAACAACTTCCCAGCGGCGTATTGCTTTGACATTCGGTCAACCAACGTCCCAGCGGCGTATTGCTTTCACGCTCGGTCCAACAACGTCCCAGCGGCGTATTGGTTTCACGCTCGGTCCAACAACGTCCCAGCGGCGTATTGGTTTTGTCGATCGTACAACCAAGTGCCAGCGGCGTATTGCTTTGACGCTCGGTCAACCAACGTCCCAGCGGCGTATTGCTTTCACGCTCGGTCCAACAACGTCCCAGCGGCGTATTGCTTTGACGCTCGGTCCAACAACGTCCCAGCGGCGTATTGCTTTGACGCTCGGTCAACCAACGTCCCAGCGGCGTATTGCTATGACGCTCGGTCAACCAACGTGCCAGCGGCGTATTGCTTTCACGCTCGGTCCAACAACGTCCCAGCGGCGTATTGCTTTGACGCTCGGTCCAACAACGTCCCAGCGGCGTATTGCTTTGACGCTCGGTCAACCAACGTCCCAGCGGCGTATTGCTTTGACGCTCGGTCAACCAACGTCCCAGCGGCGTATTGCTTTCACGCTCGGTCCAACAACGTCCCAGCGGCGTATTGCTTTGACGCTCGGTCAACCAACGTCCCAGCGGCGTATTGCTTTGACGCTCGGTAAACCAACGTCCCAGCGGCGTATTGCTTTCACGCTCGGTCCAATAACGTCCCAGCGGCGTATTGCTTTGACGCTCGGTCAACCAACGTCCCAGCGGCGTATTGCTTTGACGCTCGGTAAACCAACGTCCCAGCGGCGTATTGCTTTCACGCTCGGTCCAACAATGTCCCAGCGGCGTATTGCTTTGACGTTCGGTCAACCAACGTGCCAGCGGCGTATTGCTATGACGCTCGGTCAACCAACGTGCCAGCGGCGTATTGCTTTGACGCTCGGTCAACCAACGTCCCAGCGGCGTATTGCTTTGACGCTCGGTCAACCAACGTCCCAGCGGCATATTGCTTTGACGCTCGGTCAACCAACGTCCCAGCGGCGTATTGCTTTGACGCTCGGTCAACCAACGTCCCAGCGGCGTATTGCTTTGACGCTCGGTCCAACAACGTCCCAGCGGCGTATTGCTTTCACGCTCGGTCCAACAACGTCCCAGCGGCGTATTGCTTTGACGCTCGGTCAACCAACGTCCCAGCGGCGTATTGCTTTCACGCTCGGTCCAACAACGTCCCAGCGGCGTATTGCTTTGACGCTCGGTCCAACAACGTCCCAGCGGCGTATTGCTTTGACGCTCGGTCAACCAACGTCCCAGCGGCGTATTGCTTTGACGCTCGGTCAACCAACGTCCCAGCGGCGTATTGCTTTCACGCTCGGTCCAACAACGTCCCAGCGGCGTATTGCTTTGACGCTCGGTCAACCAACGTCCCAGCGGCGTATTGCTTTGACGCTCGGTAAACCAACGTCCCAGCGGCGTATTGCTTTCACGCTCGGTCCAACAACGTCCCAGCGGCGTATTGCTTTGACGCTCGGTCAACCAACGTCCCAGCGGCGTATTGCTTTGACGCTCGGTCAACCAACGTCCCAGCGGCGTATTGCTTTCACGCTCGGTCAACCAACGTCCCAGCGGCGTATTGCTTTCACGCTCGGTCCAACAACGTCCCAGCGGCGTATTGGTTTCACGCTCGGTCCAACAACGTCCCAGCGGCGTATTGGTTTTGTCGATCGTACAACCAAGTGCCAGCGGCGTATTGCTTTGACGCTCGGTCCAACAACGTCCCAGCGGCGTATTGCTTTGACATTCGGTCAACCAACGTCCCAGCGGCATATTGCTTTCACGCTCGGTCAACCAACGTCCCAGCGGCGTATTGGTTTTGTCGATCGTACAACCAAGTGCCAGCGGCGTATTGCTTTCACGCTCGGTCCAACAACGTCCCAGCGGCGTATTGCTTTCACGCTCGGTCATCCAACGTCCCAGCGGCGTATTGCTTTCACGCTCGGTCCAACAACTTCCCAGCGGCGTATTGCTTTGACGCTCGGTCCAACAACGTCCCAGCGGCGTATTGCTTTGACGCTCGGTCAACCAACGTCCCAGCGGCGTATTGCTTTCACGCTCGGTCAACCAACGTCCCAGCGGCGTATTGGTTTTGTCGATCGTACAACCAAGTGCCAGCGGCGTATTGCTTTCACGCTCGGTGATCCAACGTCCCAGCGGCATATTGCTTTCACGCTCGGTCCAACAACGTCCCAGCGGCGTATTGCTTTCACGCTCGGTCGAACAACGTCCAAGCGGCGTATTGCTTTCAGGCTCGGTCATCCAACGTCCCAGCGGCGTATTGCTTTCACGCTCGGTCCAACAACTTCCCAGCGGTGTATTGCTTTGACGCTCGGTCAACCAACGTCCCAGCGGCGTATTGCTTTCACGCTCGGTCAACCAACGTCCCAGCGGCGTATTGCTTTGACGCTCGGTCAACCAACGTCCCAGCGGCGTATTGGTTTTGTCGATCGTACAACCAAGTGCCAGCGGCGTATTGCTTTCACGCTCGGTGATCCAACGTCCCAGCGGCATATTGCTTTCACGCTCGGTCCAACAACTTCCCAGCGGCGTATTGCTTTGACGCTCGGTCCAACAACGTCCCAGCGGCGTATTGCTTTGACGCTCGGTCAACCAACGTCCCAGCGGCGTATTGCTTTCACGCTCGGTCCAACAACTTCCCAGCGGCGTATTGCTTCCACGCTCGGTCAACCAACGTCCCAGCGGCATATTGCTTTGACGATCGGTCAACCAACGTCCCAGCGGCGTATTGCTTTCAGGCTCGGTCATCCAACGTCCCAGCGGCGTATTGCTTTCAGGCTCGGTCATCCAACGTCCCAGCGGCGTATTGCTTTCACGCTCGGTCCAACAACGTCCCAGCGGCGTATTGCTTTCACGCTCGGTCCAACAACGTCCCAGCGGCGTATTGCTTTGACATTCGGTCAACCAACGTCCCAGCGGCGTATTGCTTTCACGCTCGGTCCAACAACTTCCCAGCGGCGTATTGCTTTCACGCTCGGTCCAACAACGTCCCAGCGGCGTATTGGTTTTGTCGATCGTACAACCAAGTGCCAGCGGCGTATTGCTTTGACGCTCGGTCCAACAACGTCCCAGCGGCGTATATGCTTTGACATTCGGTCAACCAACGTCCCTGCGGCGTATTGCTTTCACGCTCGGTCCAACAACGTCCCAGCGGCGTATTGGTTTCACGCTCGGTCCAACAACGTCCCAGCGGCGTATTGGTTTTGTCGATCGTACAACCAAGTGCCAGCGGCGTATTGCTTTCACGCTCGGTGATCCAACGTCCCAGCGGCATATTGCTTTCACGCTCGGTCCAACAACTTCCCAGCGGCGTATTGCTTTGACGCTCGGTCCAACAACGTCCCAGCGGCGTATTGCTTTGACGCTCGGTCAACCAACGTCCCAGCGGCGTATTGCTTTGACGCTCGGTCCAACAACTTCCCAGCGGCGTATTGCTTTGACATTCGGTCAACCAACGTCCCAGCGGCGTATTGCTTTCACGCTCGGTCCAACAACGTCCCAGCGGCGTATTGGTTTCACGCTCGGTCCAACAACGTCCCAGCGGCGTATTGGTTTTGTCGATCGTACAACCAAGTGCCAGCGGCGTATTGCTTTGACGCTCGGTCCAACAACGTCCCAGCGGCGTATTGCTTTGACATTCGGTCAACCAACGTCCCAGCGGCATATTGCTTTCACGCTCGGTCAACCAACGTCCCAGCGGCGTATTGGTTTTGTCGATCGTACAACCAAGTACCAGCGGCGTATTGCTTTCACGCTCGGTCCAACAACGTTCCAGCGGCGTATTGCTTTCACGCTCGGTGATCCAACGTCCCAGCGGCATATTGCTTTCACGCTCGGTCCAACAACGTCCCAGCGGCGTATTGCTTTCACGCTCGGTCGAACAACGTCCAAGCGGCGTATTGCTTTCAGGCTCGGTCATCCAACGTCCCAGCGGCGTATTGCTTTCACGCTCGGTCCAACAACTTCCCAGCGGTGTATTGCTTTGACGCTCGGTCAACCAACGTCCCAGCGGCGTATTGCTTTCACGCTCGGTCAACCAACGTCCCAGCGGCGTATTGCTTTGACGCTCGGTCAACCAACGTCCCAGCGGCGTATTGCTTTGACGCTCGGTCCAACAACTTCCCAGCGGCGTATTGCTTTGACATTCGGTCAACCAACGTCCCAGCGGCGTATTGCTTTCACGCTCGGTCCAACAACGTCCCAGCGGCGTATTGGTTTCACGCTCGGTCCAACAACGTCCCAGCGGCGTATTGGTTTTGTCGATCGTACAACCAAGTGCCAGCGGCGTATTGCTTTGACGCTCGGTCCAACAACGTCCCAGCGGCGTATTGCTTTGACATTCGGTCAACCAACGTCCCAGCGGCATATTGCTTTCACGCTCGGTCCAACAACTTCCCAGCGGTGTATTGCTTTGACGCTCGGTCAACCAACGTCCCAGCGGCGTATTGCTTTCACGCTCGGTCAACCAACGTCCCAGCGGCGTATTGCTTTGACGCTCGGTCAACCAACGTCCCAGCGGCGTATTGCTTTGACGCTCGGTCCAACAACTTCCCAGCGGCGTATTGCTTTGACATTCGGTCAACCAACGTCCCAGCGGCGTATTGCTTTCACGCTCGGTCCAACAACGTCCCAGCGGCGTATTGGTTTCACGCTCGGTCCAACAACGTCCCAGCGGCGTATTGGTTTTGTCGATCGTACAACCAAGTGCCAGCGGCGTATTGCTTTCACGCTCGGTCCAACAACGTCCCAGCGGCGTATTGGTTTCACGCTCGGTCCAACAACGTCCCAGCGGCGTATTGGTTTTGTCGATCGTACAACCAAGTGCCAGCGGCGTATTGCTTTGACGCTCGGTCCAACAACGTCCCAGCGGCGTATTGCTTTGACATTCGGTCAACCAACGTCCCAGCGGCATATTGCTTTCACGCTCGGTCCAACAACTTCCCAGCGGTGTATTGCTTTGACGCTCGGTCAACCAACGTCCCAGCGGCGTATTGCTTTCACGCTCGGTCAACCAACGTCCCAGCGGCGTATTGCTTTGACGCTCGGTCAACCAACGTCCCAGCGGCGTATTGCTTTGACGCTCGGTCCAACAACTTCCCAGCGGCGTATTGCTTTGACATTCGGTCAACCAACGTCCCAGCGGCGTATTGCTTTCACGCTCGGTCCAACAACGTCCCAGCGGCGTATTGGTTTCACGCTCGGTCCAACAACGTCCCAGCGGCGTATTGGTTTTGTCGATCGTACAACCAAGTGCCAGCGGCGTATTGCTTTCACGCTCGGTCCAACAACGTCCCAGCGGCGTATTGGTTTCACGCTCGGTCCAACAACGTCCCAGCGGCGTATTGGTTTTGTCGATCGTACAACCAAGTGCCAGCGGCGTATTGCTTTCACGCTCGGTCCAACAACGTTCCAGCGGCGTATTGCTTTCACGCTCGGTCATCCAACGTCCCAGCGGCGTATTGCTTTCACGCTCGGTCCAACAACTTCCCAGCGGCGTATTGCTTTGACGCTCGGTCCAACAACGTCCCAGCGGCGTATTGCTTTGACGCTCGGTCAACCAACGTCCCAGCGGCGTATTGCTTTCACGCTCGGTCAACCAACGTCCCAGCGGCGTATTGGTTTTGTCGATCGTACAACCAAGTGCCAGCGGCGTATTGCTTTCACGCTCGGTGATCCAACGTCCCAGCGGCATATTGCTTTCACGCTCGGTCCAACAACGTCCCAGCGGCGTATTGCTTTCACGCTCGGTCGAACAACGTCCAAGCGGCGTATTGCTTTCAGGCTCGGTCATCCAACGTCCCAGCGGCGTATTGCTTTCACGCTCGGTCCAACAACTTCCCAGCGGTGTATTGCTTTGACGCTCGGTCAACCAACGTCCCAGCGGCGTATTGCTTTCACGCTCGGTCAACCAACGTCCCAGCGGCGTATTGCTTTGACGCTCGGTCAACCAACGTCCCAGCGGCGTATTGGTTTTGTCGATCGTACAACCAAGTGCCAGCGGCGTGTTGCTTTCACGCTCGGTGATCCAACGTCCCAGCGGCATATTGCTTTCACGCTCGGTCCAACAACTTCCCAGCGGCGTATTGCTTTGACGCTCGGTCCAACAACGTCCCAGCGGCGTATTGCTTTGACGCTCGGTCAACCAACGTCCCAGCGGCGTATTGCTTTCACGCTCGGTCCAACAACTTCCCAGCGGCGTATTGCTTCCACGCTCGGTCAACCAACGTCCCAGCGGCATATTGCTTTGACGATCGGTCAACCAACGTCCCAGCGGCGTATTGCTTTCAGGCTCGGTCATCCAACGTCCCAGCGGCGTATTGCTTTCAGGCTCGGTCATCCAACGTCCCAGCGGCGTATTGCTTTCACGCTCGGTCCAACAACGTCCCAGCGGCGTATTGCTTTCACGCTCGGTCCAACAACGTCCCAGCGGCGTATTGCTTTGACATTCGGTCAACCAACGTCCCAGCGGCGTATTGCTTTCACGCTCGGTCCAACAACTTCCCAGCGGCGTATTGCTTTCACGCTCGGTCCAACAACGTCCCAGCGGCGTATTGGTTTTGTCGATCGTACAACCAAGTGCCAGCGGCGTATTGCTTTGACGCTCGGTCCAACAACGTCCCAGCGGCGTATATGCTTTGACATTCGGTCAACCAACGTCCCTGCGGCGTATTGCTTTCACGCTCGGTCCAACAACGTCCCAGCGGCGTATTGGTTTCACGCTCGGTCCAACAACGTCCCAGCGGCGTATTGGTTTTGTCGATCGTACAACCAAGTGCCAGCGGCGTATTGCTTTCACGCTCGGTGATCCAACGTCCCAGCGGCATATTGCTTTCACGCTCGGTCCAACAACTTCCCAGCGGCGTATTGCTTTGACGCTCGGTCCAACAACGTCCCAGCGGCGTATTGCTTTGACGCTCGGTCAACCAACGTCCCAGCGGCGTATTGCTTTGACGCTCGGTCCAACAACTTCCCAGCGGCGTATTGCTTTGACATTCGGTCAACCAACGTCCCAGCGGCGTATTGCTTTCACGCTCGGTCCAACAACGTCCCAGCGGCGTATTGGTTTCACGCTCGGTCCAACAACGTCCCAGCGGCGTATTGGTTTTGTCGATCGTACAACCAAGTGCCAGCGGCGTATTGCTTTGACGCTCGGTCCAACAACGTCCCAGCGGCGTATTGCTTTGACATTCGGTCAACCAACGTCCCAGCGGCATATTGCTTTCACGCTCGGTCAACCAACGTCCCAGCGGCGTATTGGTTTTGTCGATCGTACAACCAAGTACCAGCGGCGTATTGCTTTCACGCTCGGTCCAACAACGTTCCAGCGGCGTATTGCTTTCACGCTCGGTGATCCAACGTCCCAGCGGCATATTGCTTTCACGCTCGGTCCAACAACGTCCCAGCGGCGTATTGCTTTCACGCTCGGTCGAACAACGTCCAAGCGGCGTATTGCTTTCAGGCTCGGTCATCCAACGTCCCAGCGGCGTATTGCTTTCACGCTCGGTCCAACAACTTCCCAGCGGTGTATTGCTTTGACGCTCGGTCAACCAACGTCCCAGCGGCGTATTGCTTTCACGCTCGGTCAACCAACGTCCCAGCGGCGTATTGCTTTGACGCTCGGTCAACCAACGTCCCAGCGGCGTATTGCTTTGACGCTCGGTCCAACAACTTCCCAGCGGCGTATTGCTTTGACATTCGGTCAACCAACGTCCCAGCGGCGTATTGCTTTCACGCTCGGTCCAACAACGTCCCAGCGGCGTATTGGTTTCACGCTCGGTCCAACAACGTCCCAGCGGCGTATTGGTTTTGTCGATCGTACAACCAAGTGCCAGCGGCGTATTGCTTTGACGCTCGGTCCAACAACGTCCCAGCGGCGTATTGCTTTGACATTCGGTCAACCAACGTCCCAGCGGCATATTGCTTTCACGCTCGGTCCAACAACTTCCCAGCGGTGTATTGCTTTGACGCTCGGTCAACCAACGTCCCAGCGGCGTATTGCTTTCACGCTCGGTCAACCAACGTCCCAGCGGCGTATTGCTTTGACGCTCGGTCAACCAACGTCCCAGCGGCGTATTGCTTTGACGCTCGGTCCAACAACTTCCCAGCGGCGTATTGCTTTGACATTCGGTCAACCAACGTCCCAGCGGCGTATTGCTTTCACGCTCGGTCCAACAACGTCCCAGCGGCGTATTGGTTTCACGCTCGGTCCAACAACGTCCCAGCGGCGTATTGGTTTTGTCGATCGTACAACCAAGTGCCAGCGGCGTATTGCTTTCACGCTCGGTCCAACAACGTCCCAGCGGCGTATTGGTTTCACGCTCGGTCCAACAACGTCCCAGCGGCGTATTGGTTTTGTCGATCGTACAACCAAGTGCCAGCGGCGTATTGCTTTGACGCTCGGTCCAACAACGTCCCAGCGGCGTATTGCTTTGACATTCGGTCAACCAACGTCCCAGCGGCATATTGCTTTCACGCTCGGTCCAACAACTTCCCAGCGGTGTATTGCTTTGACGCTCGGTCAACCAACGTCCCAGCGGCGTATTGCTTTCACGCTCGGTCAACCAACGTCCCAGCGGCGTATTGCTTTGACGCTCGGTCAACCAACGTCCCAGCGGCGTATTGCTTTGACGCTCGGTCCAACAACTTCCCAGCGGCGTATTGCTTTGACATTCGGTCAACCAACGTCCCAGCGGCGTATTGCTTTCACGCTCGGTCCAACAACGTCCCAGCGGCGTATTGGTTTCACGCTCGGTCCAACAACGTCCCAGCGGCGTATTGGTTTTGTCGATCGTACAACCAAGTGCCAGCGGCGTATTGCTTTCACGCTCGGTCCAACAACGTCCCAGCGGCGTATTGGTTTCACGCTCGGTCCAACAACGTCCCAGCGGCGTATTGGTTTTGTCGATCGTACAACCAAGTGCCAGCGGCGTATTGCTTTCACGCTCGGTCCAACAACGTTCCAGCGGCGTATTGCTTTCACGCTCGGTCATCCAACGTCCCAGCGGCGTATTGCTTTCACGCTCGGTCCAACAACTTCCCAGCGGCGTATTGCTTTGACGCTCGGTCCAACAACGTCCCAGCGGCGTATTGCTTTGACGCTCGGTCAACCAACGTCCCAGCGGCGTATTGCTTTCACGCTCGGTCAACCAACGTCCCAGCGGCGTATTGGTTTTGTCGATCGTACAACCAAGTGCCAGCGGCGTATTGCTTTCACGCTCGGTGATCCAACGTCCCAGCGGCATATTGCTTTCACGCTCGGTCCAACAACGTCCCAGCGGCGTATTGCTTTCACGCTCGGTCGAACAACGTCCAAGCGGCGTATTGCTTTCAGGCTCGGTCATCCAACGTCCCAGCGGCGTATTGCTTTCACGCTCGGTCCAACAACTTCCCAGCGGTGTATTGCTTTGACGCTCGGTCAACCAACGTCCCAGCGGCGTATTGCTTTCACGCTCGGTCAACCAACGTCCCAGCGGCGTATTGCTTTGACGCTCGGTCAACCAACGTCCCAGCGGCGTATTGGTTTTGTCGATCGTACAACCAAGTGCCAGCGGCGTGTTGCTTTCACGCTCGGTGATCCAACGTCCCAGCGGCATATTGCTTTCACGCTCGGTCCAACAACTTCCCAGCGGCGTATTGCTTTGACGCTCGGTCCAACAACGTCCCAGCGGCGTATTGCTTTGACGCTCGGTCAACCAACGTCCCAGCGGCGTATTGCTTTCACGCTCGGTCCAACAACTTCCCAGCGGCGTATTGCTTCCACGCTCGGTCAACCAACGTCCCAGCGGCATATTGCTTTGACGATCGGTCAACCAACGTCCCAGCGGCGTATTGCTTTCAGGCTCGGTCATCCAACGTCCCAGCGGCGTATTGCTTTCAGGCTCGGTCATCCAACGTCCCAGCGGCGTATTGCTTTCACGCTCGGTCCAACAACGTCCCAGCGGCGTATTGCTTTCACGCTCGGTCCAACAACGTCCCAGCGGCGTATTGCTTTGACATTCGGTCAACCAACGTCCCAGCGGCGTATTGCTTTCACGCTCGGTCCAACAACTTCCCAGCGGCGTATTGCTTTCACGCTCGGTCCAACAACGTCCCAGCGGCGTATTGGTTTTGTCGATCGTACAACCAAGTGCCAGCGGCGTATTGCTTTGACGCTCGGTCCAACAACGTCCCAGCGGCGTATTGCTTTGACATTCGGTCAACCAACGTCCCTGCGGCGTATTGCTTTCACGCTCGGTCCAACAACGTCCCAGCGGCGTATTGGTTTCACGCTCGGTCCAACAACGTCCCAGCGGCGTATTGGTTTTGTCGATCGTACAACCAAGTGCCAGCGGCGTATTGCTTTGACGCTCGGTCCAACAACGTCCCAGCGGCGTATTGCTTTGACATTCGGTCAACCAACGTCCCAGCGGCGTATTGCTTTCACGCTCGGTCAACCAACGTCCCAGCGGCGTATTGCTTTGACGCTCGGTCAACCAACGTCCCAGCGGCGTATTGGTTTTGTCGATCGTACAACCAAGTGCCAGCGGCGTATTGCTTTCACGCTCGGTGATCCAACGTCCCAGCGGCATATTGCTTTCACGCTCGGTCCAACAACTTCCCAGCGGCGTATTGCTTTGACGCTCGGTCCAACAACGTCCCAGCGGCGTATTGCTTTGACGCTCGGTCAACCAACGTCCCAGCGGCGTATTGCTTTCACGCTCGGTCCAACAACTTCCCAGCGGCGTATTGCTTTCACGCTCGGTCCAACAACGTCCCAGCGGCGTATTGGTTTTGTCGATCGTACAACCAAGTGCCAGCGGCGTATTGCTTTGACGCTCGGTCCAACAACGTCCCAGCGGCGTATTGCTTTGACATTCGGTCAACCAACGTCCCAGCGGCGTATTGCTTTCACGCTCGGTCCAACAACGTCCCAGCGGCGTATTGGTTTCACGCTCGGTCCAACAACGTCCCAGCGGCGTATTGGTTTTGTCGATCGTACAACCAAGTGCCAGCGGCGTATTGCTTTGACGCACGGTCCAACAACGTCCCAGCGGCGTATTGCTTTGACATTCGGTCAACCAACGTCCCAGCGGCGTATTGCTTTCACGCTCGGTCAACCAACGTCCCAGCGGCGTATTGGTTTTGTCGATCGTACAACCAAGTGCCAGCGGCGTATTGCTTTCACGCTCGGTCCAACAACGTTCCAGCGGCGTATTGCTTTCACGCTCGGTCATCCAACGTCCCAGCGGCGTATTGCTTTCACGCTCGATCCAACAACTTCCCAGCGGCGTATTGCTTTGACGCTCGGTCCAACAACGTCCCAGCGGCGTATATGCTTTGACATTCGGTCAACCAACGTCCCTGCGGCGTATTGCTTTCACGCTCGGTCCAACAACGTCCCAGCGGCGTATTGGTTTCACGCTCGGTCCAACAACGTCCCAGCGGCGTATTGGTTTTGTCGATCGTACAACCAAGTGCCAGCGGCGTATTGCTTTGACGCTCGGTCCAACAACGTCCCAGCGGCGTATTGCTTTGACATTCGGTCAACCAACGTCCCAGCGGCGTGTTGCTTTCACGCTCGGTCAACCAACGTCCCAGCGGCGTATTGCTTTGACGCTCGGTCAACCAACGTCCCAGCGGCGTATTGGTTTTGTCGATCGTACAACCAAGTGCCAGCGGCGTATTGCTTTCACGCTCGGTGATCCAACGTCCCAGCGGCATATTGCTTTCACGCTCGGTCCAACAACTTCCCAGCGGCGTATTGCTTTGACGCTCGGTCCAACAACGTCCCAGCGGCGTATTGCTTTGACGCTCGGTCAACCAACGTCCCAGCGGCGTATTGCTTTGACGCTCGGTCCAACAACTTCCCAGCGGCGTATTGCTTTGACATTCGGTCAACCAACGTCCCAGCGGCGTATTGCTTTCACGCTCGGTCCAACAACGTCCCAGCGGCGTATTGGTTTCACGCTCGGTCCAACAACGTCCCAGCGGCGTATTGGTTTTGTCGATCGTACAACCAAGTGCCAGCGGCGTATTGCTTTGACGCTCGGTCCAACAACGTCCCAGCGGCGTATTGCTTTGACATTCGGTCAACCAACGTCCCAGCGGCATATTGCTTTCACGCTCGGTCAACCAACGTCCCAGCGGCGTATTGGTTTTGTCGATCGTACAACCAAGTGCCAGCGGCGTATTGCTTTCACGCTCGGTCCAACAACGTTCCAGCGGCGTATTGCTTTCACGCTCGGTGATCCAACGTCCCAGCGGCATATTGCTTTCACGCTCGGTCCAACAACGTCCCAGCGGCGTATTGCTTTCACGCTCGGTCGAACAACGTCCAAGCGGCGTATTGCTTTCAGGCTCGGTCATCCAACGTCCCAGCGGCGTATTGCTTTCACGCTCGGTCCAACAACTTCCCAGCGGTGTATTGCTTTGACGCTCGGTCAACCAACGTCCCAGCGGCGTATTGCTTTCACGCTCGGTCAACCAACGTCCCAGCGGCGTATTGCTTTGACGCTCGGTCAACCAACGTCCCAGCGGCGTATTGCTTTGACGCTCGGTCCAACAACTTCCCAGCGGCGTATTGCTTTGACATTCGGTCAACCAACGTCCCAGCGGCGTATTGCTTTCACGCTCGGTCCAACAACGTCCCAGCGGCGTATTGGTTTCACGCTCGGTCCAACAACGTCCCAGCGGCGTATTGGTTTTGTCGATCGTACAACCAAGTGCCAGCGGCGTATTGCTTTGACGCTCGGTCCAACAACGTCCCAGCGGCGTATTGCTTTGACATTCGGTCAACCAACGTCCCAGCGGCATATTGCTTTCACGCTCGGTCCAACAACTTCCCAGCGGTGTATTGCTTTGACGCTCGGTCAACCAACGTCCCAGCGGCGTATTGCTTTCACGCTCGGTCAACCAACGTCCCAGCGGCGTATTGCTTTGACGCTCGGTCAACCAACGTCCCAGCGGCGTATTGCTTTGACGCTCGGTCCAACAACTTCCCAGCGGCGTATTGCTTTGACATTCGGTCAACCAACGTCCCAGCGGCGTATTGCTTTCACGCTCGGTCCAACAACGTCCCAGCGGCGTATTGGTTTCACGCTCGGTCCAACAACGTCCCAGCGGCGTATTGGTTTTGTCGATCGTACAACCAAGTGCCAGCGGCGTATTGCTTTCACGCTCGGTCCAACAACGTCCCAGCGGCGTATTGGTTTCACGCTCGGTCCAACAACGTCCCAGCGGCGTATTGGTTTTGTCGATCGTACAACCAAGTGCCAGCGGCGTATTGCTTTGACGCTCGGTCCAACAACGTCCCAGCGGCGTATTGCTTTGACATTCGGTCAACCAACGTCCCAGCGGCATATTGCTTTCACGCTCGGTCCAACAACTTCCCAGCGGTGTATTGCTTTGACGCTCGGTCAACCAACGTCCCAGCGGCGTATTGCTTTCACGCTCGGTCAACCAACGTCCCAGCGGCGTATTGCTTTGACGCTCGGTCAACCAACGTCCCAGCGGCGTATTGCTTTGACGCTCGGTCCAACAACTTCCCAGCGGCGTATTGCTTTGACATTCGGTCAACCAACGTCCCAGCGGCGTATTGCTTTCACGCTCGGTCCAACAACGTCCCAGCGGCGTATTGGTTTCACGCTCGGTCCAACAACGTCCCAGCGGCGTATTGGTTTTGTCGATCGTACAACCAAGTGCCAGCGGCGTATTGCTTTCACGCTCGGTCCAACAACGTCCCAGCGGCGTATTGGTTTCACGCTCGGTCCAACAACGTCCCAGCGGCGTATTGGTTTTGTCGATCGTACAACCAAGTGCCAGCGGCGTATTGCTTTCACGCTCGGTCCAACAACGTTCCAGCGGCGTATTGCTTTCACGCTCGGTCATCCAACGTCCCAGCGGCGTATTGCTTTCACGCTCGGTCCAACAACTTCCCAGCGGCGTATTGCTTTGACGCTCGGTCCAACAACGTCCCAGCGGCGTATTGCTTTGACGCTCGGTCAACCAACGTCCCAGCGGCGTATTGCTTTCACGCTCGGTCAACCAACGTCCCAGCGGCGTATTGGTTTTGTCGATCGTACAACCAAGTGCCAGCGGCGTATTGCTTTCACGCTCGGTGATCCAACGTCCCAGCGGCATATTGCTTTCACGCTCGGTCCAACAACGTCCCAGCGGCGTATTGCTTTCACGCTCGGTCGAACAACGTCCAAGCGGCGTATTGCTTTCAGGCTCGGTCATCCAACGTCCCAGCGGCGTATTGCTTTCACGCTCGGTCCAACAACTTCCCAGCGGTGTATTGCTTTGACGCTCGGTCAACCAACGTCCCAGCGGCGTATTGCTTTCACGCTCGGTCAACCAACGTCCCAGCGGCGTATTGCTTTGACATTCGGTCAACCAACGTCCCAGCGGCGTATTGCTTTCACGCTCGGTCCAACAACGTCCCAGCGGCGTATTGGTTTCACGCTCGGTCCAACAACGTCCCAGCGGCGTATTGGTTTTGTCGATCGTACAACCAAGTGCCAGCGGCGTATTGCTTTGACGCTCGGTCCAACAACGTCCCAGCGGCGTATTGCTTTGACATTCGGTCAACCAACGTCCCAGCGGCATATTGGTTTCACGCTCGGTCAACCAACGTCCCAGCGGCGTATTGGTTTTGTCGATCGTACAACCAAGTGCCAGCGGCGTATTGCTTTCACGCTCGGTCCAACAACGTTCCAGCGGCGTATTGCTTTCACGCTCGGTCATCCAACGTCCCAGCGGCGTATTGGTTTCACGCTCGGTCCAACAACGTCCCAGCGGCGTATTGCTTTGACGCTCGGTCCAACAACGTCCCAGCGGCGTATTGCTTTGACATTCGGTCAACCAACGTCCCAGCGGCGTATTGCTTTCACGCTCGGTCCAACAACGTCCCAGCGGCGTATTGGTTTCACGCTCGGTCCAACAACGTCCCAGCGGCGTATTGGTTTTGTCGATCGTACAACCAAGTGCCAGCGGCGTATTGCTTTGACGCTCGGTCCAACAACGTCCCAGCGGCGTATTGCTTTGACATTCGGTCAACCAACGTCCCAGCGGCATATTGCTTTCACGCTCGGTCAACCAACGTCCCAGCGGCGTATTGGTTTTGTCGATCGTACAACCAAGTGCCAGCGGCGTATTGCTTTCACGCTCGGTCCAACAACGTCCCAGCGGCGTATTGCTTTCACGCTCGGTCATCCAACGTCCCAGCGGCGTATTGCTTTCACGCTCGGTCCAACAACTTCCCAGCGGCGTATTGCTTTGACGCTCGGTCCAACAACGTCCCAGCGGCGTATTGCTTTGACGCTCGGTCAACCAACGTCCCAGCGGCGTATTGCTTTCACGCTCGGTCAACCAACGTCCCAGCGGCGTATTGGTTTTGTCGATCGTACAACCAAGTGCCAGCGGCGTATTGCTTTCACGCTCGGTGATCCAACGTCCCAGCGGCATATTGCTTTCACGCTCGGTCCAACAACGTCCCAGCGGCGTATTGCTTTCACGCTCGGTCGAACAACGTCCAAGCGGCGTATTGCTTTCAGGCTCGGTCATCCAACGTCCCAGCGGCGTATTGCTTTCACGCTCGGTCCAACAACTTCCCAGCGGTGTATTGCTTTGACGCTCGGTCAACCAACGTCCCAGCGGCGTATTGCTTTCACGCTCGGTCAACCAACGTCCCAGCGGCGTATTGCTTTGACGCTCGGTCAACCAACGTCCCAGCGGCGTATTGGTTTTGTCGATCGTACAACCAAGTGCCAGCGGCGTATTGCTTTCACGCTCGGTGATCCAACGTCCCAGCGGCATATTGCTTTCACGCTCGGTCCAACAACTTCCCAGCGGCGTATTGCTTTGACGCTCGGTCCAACAACGTCCCAGCGGCGTATTGCTTTGACGCTCGGTCAACCAACGTCCCAGCGGCGTATTGCTTTCACGCTCGGTCCAACAACTTCCCAGCGGCGTATTGCTTCCACGCTCGGTCAACCAACGTCCCAGCGGCATATTGCTTTGACGATCGGTCAACCAACGTCCCAGCGGCGTATTGCTTTCAGGCTCGGTCATCCAACGTCCCAGCGGCGTATTGCTTTCAGGCTCGGTCATCCAACGTCCCAGCGGCGTATTGCTTTCACGCTCGGTCCAACAACGTCCCAGCGGCGTATTGCTTTCACGCTCGGTCCAACAACGTCCCAGCGGCGTATTGCTTTGACATTCGGTCAACCAACGTCCCAGCGGCGTATTGCTTTCACGCTCGGTCCAACAACTTCCCAGCGGCGTATTGCTTTCACGCTCGGTCCAACAACGTCCCAGCGGCGTATTGGTTTTGTCGATCGTACAACCAAGTGCCAGCGGCGTATTGCTTTGACGCTCGGTCCAACAACGTCCCAGCGGCGTATATGCTTTGACATTCGGTCAACCAACGTCCCTGCGGCGTATTGCTTTCACGCTCGGTCCAACAACGTCCCAGCGGCGTATTGGTTTCACGCTCGGTCCAACAACGTCCCAGCGGCGTATTGGTTTTGTCGATCGTACAACCAAGTGCCAGCGGCGTATTGCTTTGACGCTCGGTCCAACAACGTCCCAGCGGCGTATTGCTTTGACATTCGGTCAACCAACGTCCCAGCGGCGTATTGCTTTCACGCTCGGTCAACCAACGTCCCAGCGGCGTATTGCTTTGACGCTCGGTCAACCAACGTCCCAGCGGCGTATTGGTTTTGTCGATCGTACAACCAAGTGCCAGCGGCGTATTGCTTTCACGCTCGGTGATCCAACGTCCCAGCGGCATATTGCTTTCACGCTCGGTCCAACAACTTCCCAGCGGCGTATTGCTTTGACGCTCGGTCCAACAACGTCCCAGCGGCGTATTGCTTTGACGCTCGGTCAACCAACGTCCCAGCGGCGTATTGCTTTGACGCTCGGTCCAACAACTTCCCAGCGGCGTATTGCTTTGACATTCGGTCAACCAACGTCCCAGCGGCGTATTGCTTTCACGCTCGGTCCAACAACGTCCCAGCGGCGTATTGGTTTCACGCTCGGTCCAACAACGTCCCAGCGGCGTATTGGTTTTGTCGATCGTACAACCAAGTGCCAGCGGCGTATTGCTTTGACGCTCGGTCCAACAACGTCCCAGCGGCGTATTGCTTTGACATTCGGTCAACCAACGTCCCAGCGGCATATTGCTTTCACGCTCGGTCAACCAACGTCCCAGCGGCGTATTGGTTTTGTCGATCGTACAACCAAGTGCCAGCGGCGTATTGCTTTCACGCTCGGTCCAACAACGTTCCAGCGGCGTATTGCTTTCACGCTCGGTGATCCAACGTCCCAGCGGCATATTGCTTTCACGCTCGGTCCAACAACGTCCCAGCGGCGTATTGCTTTCACGCTCGGTCGAACAACGTCCAAGCGGCGTATTGCTTTCAGGCTCGGTCATCCAACGTCCCAGCGGCGTATTGCTTTCACGCTCGGTCCAACAACTTCCCAGCGGTGTATTGCTTTGACGCTCGGTCAACCAACGTCCCAGCGGCGTATTGCTTTCACGCTCGGTCAACCAACGTCCCAGCGGCGTATTGCTTTGACGCTCGGTCAACCAACGTCCCAGCGGCGTATTGCTTTGACGCTCGGTCCAACAACTTCCCAGCGGCGTATTGCTTTGACATTCGGTCAACCAACGTCCCAGCGGCGTATTGCTTTCACGCTCGGTCCAACAACGTCCCAGCGGCGTATTGGTTTCACGCTCGGTCCAACAACGTCCCAGCGGCGTATTGGTTTTGTCGATCGTACAACCAAGTGCCAGCGGCGTATTGCTTTGACGCTCGGTCCAACAACGTCCCAGCGGCGTATTGCTTTGACATTCGGTCAACCAACGTCCCAGCGGCATATTGCTTTCACGCTCGGTCCAACAACTTCCCAGCGGTGTATTGCTTTGACGCTCGGTCAACCAACGTCCCAGCGGCGTATTGCTTTCACGCTCGGTCAACCAACGTCCCAGCGGCGTATTGCTTTGACGCTCGGTCAACCAACGTCCCAGCGGCGTATTGCTTTGACGCTCGGTCCAACAACTTCCCAGCGGCGTATTGCTTTGACATTCGGTCAACCAACGTCCCAGCGGCGTATTGCTTTCACGCTCGGTCCAACAACGTCCCAGCGGCGTATTGGTTTCACGCTCGGTCCAACAACGTCCCAGCGGCGTATTGGTTTTGTCGATCGTACAACCAAGTGCCAGCGGCGTATTGCTTTCACGCTCGGTCCAACAACGTCCCAGCGGCGTATTGGTTTCACGCTCGGTCCAACAACGTCCCAGCGGCGTATTGGTTTTGTCGATCGTACAACCAAGTGCCAGCGGCGTATTGCTTTGACGCTCGGTCCAACAACGTCCCAGCGGCGTATTGCTTTGACATTCGGTCAACCAACGTCCCAGCGGCATATTGCTTTCACGCTCGGTCCAACAACTTCCCAGCGGTGTATTGCTTTGACGCTCGGTCAACCAACGTCCCAGCGGCGTATTGCTTTCACGCTCGGTCAACCAACGTCCCAGCGGCGTATTGCTTTGACGCTCGGTCAACCAACGTCCCAGCGGCGTATTGCTTTGACGCTCGGTCCAACAACTTCCCAGCGGCGTATTGCTTTGACATTCGGTCAACCAACGTCCCAGCGGCGTATTGCTTTCACGCTCGGTCCAACAACGTCCCAGCGGCGTATTGGTTTCACGCTCGGTCCAACAACGTCCCAGCGGCGTATTGGTTTTGTCGATCGTACAACCAAGTGCCAGCGGCGTATTGCTTTCACGCTCGGTCCAACAACGTCCCAGCGGCGTATTGGTTTCACGCTCGGTCCAACAACGTCCCAGCGGCGTATTGGTTTTGTCGATCGTACAACCAAGTGCCAGCGGCGTATTGCTTTCACGCTCGGTCCAACAACGTTCCAGCGGCGTATTGCTTTCACGCTCGGTCATCCAACGTCCCAGCGGCGTATTGCTTTCACGCTCGGTCCAACAACTTCCCAGCGGCGTATTGCTTTGACGCTCGGTCCAACAACGTCCCAGCGGCGTATTGCTTTGACGCTCGGTCAACCAACGTCCCAGCGGCGTATTGCTTTCACGCTCGGTCAACCAACGTCCCAGCGGCGTATTGGTTTTGTCGATCGTACAACCAAGTGCCAGCGGCGTATTGCTTTCACGCTCGGTGATCCAACGTCCCAGCGGCATATTGCTTTCACGCTCGGTCCAACAACGTCCCAGCGGCGTATTGCTTTCACGCTCGGTCGAACAACGTCCAAGCGGCGTATTGCTTTCAGGCTCGGTCATCCAACGTCCCAGCGGCGTATTGCTTTCACGCTCGGTCCAACAACTTCCCAGCGGTGTATTGCTTTGACGCTCGGTCAACCAACGTCCCAGCGGCGTATTGCTTTCACGCTCGGTCAACCAACGTCCCAGCGGCGTATTGCTTTGACGCTCGGTCAACCAACGTCCCAGCGGCGTATTGGTTTTGTCGATCGTACAACCAAGTGCCAGCGGCGTGTTGCTTTCACGCTCGGTGATCCAACGTCCCAGCGGCATATTGCTTTCACGCTCGGTCCAACAACTTCCCAGCGGCGTATTGCTTTGACGCTCGGTCCAACAACGTCCCAGCGGCGTATTGCTTTGACGCTCGGTCAACCAACGTCCCAGCGGCGTATTGCTTTCACGCTCGGTCCAACAACTTCCCAGCGGCGTATTGCTTCCACGCTCGGTCAACCAACGTCCCAGCGGCATATTGCTTTGACGATCGGTCAACCAACGTCCCAGCGGCGTATTGCTTTCAGGCTCGGTCATCCAACGTCCCAGCGGCGTATTGCTTTCAGGCTCGGTCATCCAACGTCCCAGCGGCGTATTGCTTTCACGCTCGGTCCAACAACGTCCCAGCGGCGTATTGCTTTCACGCTCGGTCCAACAACGTCCCAGCGGCGTATTGCTTTGACATTCGGTCAACCAACGTCCCAGCGGCGTATTGCTTTCACGCTCGGTCCAACAACTTCCCAGCGGCGTATTGCTTTCACGCTCGGTCCAACAACGTCCCAGCGGCGTATTGGTTTTGTCGATCGTACAACCAAGTGCCAGCGGCGTATTGCTTTGACGCTCGGTCCAACAACGTCCCAGCGGCGTATTGCTTTGACATTCGGTCAACCAACGTCCCTGCGGCGTATTGCTTTCACGCTCGGTCCAACAACGTCCCAGCGGCGTATTGGTTTCACGCTCGGTCCAACAACGTCCCAGCGGCGTATTGGTTTTGTCGATCGTACAACCAAGTGCCAGCGGCGTATTGCTTTGACGCTCGGTCCAACAACGTCCCAGCGGCGTATTGCTTTGACATTCGGTCAACCAACGTCCCAGCGGCGTATTGCTTTCACGCTCGGTCAACCAACGTCCCAGCGGCGTATTGCTTTGACGCTCGGTCAACCAACGTCCCAGCGGCGTATTGGTTTTGTCGATCGTACAACCAAGTGCCAGCGGCGTATTGCTTTCACGCTCGGTGATCCAACGTCCCAGCGGCATATTGCTTTCACGCTCGGTCCAACAACTTCCCAGCGGCGTATTGCTTTGACGCTCGGTCCAACAACGTCCCAGCGGCGTATTGCTTTGACGCTCGGTCAACCAACGTCCCAGCGGCGTATTGCTTTCACGCTCGGTCCAACAACTTCCCAGCGGCGTATTGCTTTCACGCTCGGTCCAACAACGTCCCAGCGGCGTATTGGTTTTGTCGATCGTACAACCAAGTGCCAGCGGCGTATTGCTTTGACGCTCGGTCCAACAACGTCCCAGCGGCGTATTGCTTTGACATTCGGTCAACCAACGTCCCAGCGGCGTATTGCTTTCACGCTCGGTCCAACAACGTCCCAGCGGCGTATTGGTTTCACGCTCGGTCCAACAACGTCCCAGCGGCGTATTGGTTTTGTCGATCGTACAACCAAGTGCCAGCGGCGTATTGCTTTGACGCACGGTCCAACAACGTCCCAGCGGCGTATTGCTTTGACATTCGGTCAACCAACGTCCCAGCGGCGTATTGCTTTCACGCTCGGTCAACCAACGTCCCAGCGGCGTATTGGTTTTGTCGATCGTACAACCAAGTGCCAGCGGCGTATTGCTTTCACGCTCGGTCCAACAACGTTCCAGCGGCGTATTGCTTTCACGCTCGGTCATCCAACGTCCCAGCGGCGTATTGCTTTCACGCTCGATCCAACAACTTCCCAGCGGCGTATTGCTTTGACGCTCGGTCCAACAACGTCCCAGCGGCGTATTGCTTTGACGCTCGGTCAACCAACGTCCCAGCGGCGTATTGCTTTCACGCTCGGTCAACCAACGTCCCAGCGGCGTATTGGTTTTGTCGATCGTACAACCAAGTGCCAGCGGCGTATTGCTTTCACGCTCGGTGATCCAACGTCCCAGCGGCATATTGCTTTCACGCTCGGTCCAACAACTTCCCAGCGGCGTATTGCTTTGACGCTCGGTCCAACAACGTCCCAGCGGCGTATTGCTTTGACGCTCGGTCAACCAACGTCCCAGCGGCGTATTGCTTTGACGCTCGGTGAACCAACGTCCCAGTGGCGTATTGGTTTTGTCGATCGTACAACCAAGTGCCAGCGGCGTATTGCTTTGACGCTCGGTCCAACAACGTCCCAGCGGCGTATTGCTTTGATGCTCGGTCAACCAACGTCCCAGCGGCGTATTGCTTTCACGCTCGGTCAACCAACGTCCCAGCGGCGTATTGGTTTTGTCGATCGTACAACCAAGTGCCAGCGGCGTATTGCTTTCACGCTCGGTCAACCAACGTCCCAGCGGCGTATTGCTTTGACGCTCGGTCCAACAACGTCCCAGCGGCGTATTGCTTTCACTCTCGGTCAACCAACGTCCCAGCGGCGTATTGCTTTGACGCTCGGTCAACCAACGTCCCAGCGGCGTATTGCTTTCACGCTCGGTCCAACAACTTCCCAGCGGCGTATTGCTTTCACGCTCGGTCAACCAACGTCCCAGCGGCGTATTGCTTTCACGCTCGGTCCAACAACGTCCCAGCGGCGTATTGCTTTCAGGCTCGGTCATCCAACGTCCCAGCGGCGTATTGCTTTCACCCTCGGGCCAACAACTTCCCAGCGGCGTATTGCTTTCACGCTCGGTCCAACAACGCCCCAGCGGCGTATTGCTTTGACGCTCGGTCAACCAACGTCCCAGCGGCGTATTGCTTTGACGCTCGGTCATCCAACGTCCCAGCGGCGTATTGCTTTCACGCTCGGTCCAACAACGTCCCAGCGGCGTATTGCTTTCACGCTCGGTCAACCAACGTCCCAGCGGCGTATTACTTTGACGCTCGGTCAACCAACGTCCCAGCGGCGTATTGCTTTCACGCTCGGTCAACCAACGTCCCAGCGGCGTATTGCATTGACGCTCGGTGAACCAACGTCCCAGTGGCGTATTGGTTTTGTCGATCGTACAACCAAGTGCCAGCGGCGTATTGCTTTGACGCTCGGTCCAACAACGTCCCACCGGCGTATTGCTTTGACATTCGGTCAACCAACGTCCCAGCGGCGTATTGCTTTCACGCTCGGTCCAACAACGTCCCAGCGGCGTATTGGTTTCACGCTCGGTCCAACAACGTCCCAGCGGCGTATTGGTTTTGTCGATCGTACAACCAAGTGCCAGCGGCGTATTGCTTTCACGCTCGGTGATCCAACGTCCCAGCGGCATATTGCTTTCACGCTCGGTCCAACAACTTCCCAGCGGCGTATTGCTTTGACGCTCGGTCCAACAACGTCCCAGCGGCGTATTGCTTTGACGCTCGGTCAACCAACGTCCCAGCGGCGTATTGCTTTCACGCTCGGTCCAACAACTTCCCAGCGGCGTATTGCTTTCACGCTGGGTCCAACAACGTCCCAGCGGCGTATTGGTTTTGTCGATCGTACAACCAAGTGCCAGCGGCGTATTGCTTTGACGCTCGGTCCAACAACGTCCCAGCGGCGTATTGCTTTGACATTCGGTCAACCAACGTCCCAGCGGCGTATTGGTTTTGTCGATCGTACAACCAAGTGCCAGCGGCGTATTGCTTTCACGCTCGGTGATCCAACGTCCCAGCGGCATATTGCTTTCACGCTCGGTCCAACAACTTCCCAGCGGCGTATTGCTTTGACGCTCGGTCCAACAACGTCCCAGCGGCGTATTGCTTTGACGCTCGGTCAACCAACGTCCCAGCGGCGTATTGATTTGACGCTCGGTCAACCAACGTCCCAGCGGCGTATTGCTTTGACGCTCGGTCAACCAACGTCCCAGCGGCGTATTGCTTTGACGCTCGGTCAACCAACGTCCCAGCGGCGTATTGCTTTGACGCTCGGTCAACCAACGTCCCAGCGGCGTATTGCTTTGACGCTCGGTCAACCAACGTCCCAGCGGCGTATTGCTTTCACGCTCGGTCAACCAACGTCCCAGCGGCGTATTGCTTTGACGCTCGGTCAACCAACGTCCCAGCGGCGTATTGGTTTTGTCGATCGTACAACCAAGTGCCAGCGGCGTATTGCTTTCACGCTCGGTGATCCAACGTCCCAGCGGCATATTGCTTTCACGCTCGGTCCAACAACTTCCCAGCGGCGTATTGCTTTGACGCTCGGTCCAACAACGTCCCAGCGGCGTATTGCTTTGACGCTCGGTCAACCAACGTCCCAGCGGCGTATTGCTTTCACGCTCGGTCCAACAACTTCCCAGCGCCGTATTGCTTCCACGCTCGGTCAACCAACGTCCCAGCGGCGTATTGCTTTGACGCTCGGTCAACCAACGTCCCAGCGGCGTATTGCTTTCAGGCTCGGTCATCCAACGTCCCAGCGGCGTATTGCTTTCAGGCTCGGTCAACCAACGTCCCAGCGGCGTATTGCTTTGACGCTCGGTCACCCAACGTCCCAGCGGCGTATTGCTTTGACGCTCGGTGATCCAACGTCCCAGCGGCATATTGCTTTCACGCTCGGTCCAACAACTTCCCAGCGGCGTATTGCTTTGACGCTCGGTCCAACAACGTCCCAGCGGCGTATTGCTTTGACGCTCGGTCAACCAACGTCCCAGCGGCGTATTGCTTTCACGCTCGGTCCAACAACTTCCCAGCGGCGTATTGCTTTCACGCTCGGTCCAACAACGTCCCAGCGGCGTATTGGTTTTGTCGATCGTACAACCAAGTGCCAGCGGCGTATTGCTTTGACGCTCGGTCCAACAACGTCCCAGCGGCGTATTGCTTTGACATTCGGTCAACCAACGTCCCAGCGGCGTATTGCTTTCACGCTCGGTCCAACAACGTCCCAGCGGCGTATTGGTTTCACGCTCGGTCCAACAACGTCCCAGCGGCGTATTGGTTTTGTCGATCGTACAACCAAGTGCCAGCGGCGTATTGCTTTGACGCTCGGTCCAACAACGTCCCAGCGGCGTATTGCTTTGACATTCGGTCAACCAACATCCCAGCGGCGTATTGCTTTCACGCTCGGTCCAACAACTTCCCAGCGGCGTATTGCTTTGACGCTCGGTCCAACAACGTCCCAGCGGCGTATTGCTTTGACGCTCGGTCAACCAACGTCCCAGCGGCGTATTGCTTTCACGCTCGGTCCAACAACGTCCCAGCGGCGTATTGGTTTTGTCGATCGTACAACCAAGTGCCAGCGGCGTATTGCTTTGACGCTCGGTCCAACAACGTCCCAGCGGCGTATTGCTTTGACATTCGGTCAACCAACGTCCCAGCGGCGTATTGCTTTCACCCTCGGTCCAACAACGTCCCAGCGGCGTATTGGTTTCACGCTCGGTCCAACAACGTCCCAGCGGCGTATTGGTTTTGTCGATCGTACAACCAAGTGCCAGCGGCGTATTGCTTTGACGCTCGGTCCAACAACGTCCCAGCGGCGTATTGCTTTGACATTCGGTCAACCAACGTCCCAGCGGCGTATTGCTTTCACGCTCGGTCAACCAACGTCCCAGCGGCGTATTGGTTTTGTCGATCGTACAACCAAGTGCCAGCGGCGTATTGCTTTCACGCTCGGTCCAACAACGTTCCAGCGGCGTATTGCTTTCACGCTCGGTCATCCAACGTCCCAGCGGCGTATTGCTTTCACGCTCGGTCCAACAACTTCCCAGCGGCGTATTGCTTTGACGCTCGGTCCAACAACGTCCCAGCGGCGTATTGCTTTGACGCTCGGTCAACCAACGTCCCAGCGGCGTATTGCTTTCACGCTCGGTCAACCAACGTCCCAGCGGCGTATTGGTTTTGTCGATCGTACAACCAAGTGCCAGCGGCGTATTGCTTTCACGCTCGGTGATCCAACGTCCCAGCGGCATATTGCTTTCACGCTCGGTCCAACAACTTCCCAGCGGCGTATTGCTTTGACGCTCGGTCCAACAACGTCCCAGCGGCGTATTGCTTTGACGCTCGGTCAACCAACGTCCCAGCGGCGTATTGCTTTCACGCTCGGTCCAACAACTTCCCAGCGGCGTATTGCTTTCACGCTCGGTCCAACAACGTCCCAGCGGCGTATTGGTTTTGTCGATCGTACAACCAAGTGCCAGCGGCGTATTGCTTTGACGCTCGGTCCAACAACGTCCCAGCGGCGTATTGCTTTGACATTCGGTCAACCAACGTCCCAGCGGCGTATTGCTTTCACGCTCGGTCCAACAACGTCCCAGCGGCGTATTGGTTTCACGCTCGGTCCAACAACGTCCCAGCGGCGTATTGGTTTTGTCGATCGTACAACCAAGTGCCAGCGGCGTATTGCTTTGACGCTCGGTCCAACAACGTCCCAGCGGCGTATTGCTTTGACATTCGGTCAACCAACGTCCCAGCGGCGTATTGCTTTCACGCTCGGTCAACCAACGTCCCAGCGGCGTATTGGTTTTGTCGATCGTACAACCAAGTGCCAGCGGCGTATTGCTTTCACGCTCGGTCCAACAACGTTCCAGCGGCGTATTGCTTTCACGCTCGGTCATCCAACGTCCCAGCGGCGTATTGCTTTCACGCTCGGTCCAACAACTTCCCAGCGGCGTATTGCTTTGACGCTCGGTCCAACAACGTCCCAGCGGCGTATTGCTTTGACGCTCGGTCAACCAACGTCCCAGCGGCGTATTGCTTTCACGCTCGGTCAACCAACGTCCCAGCGGCGTATTGGTTTTGTCGATCGTACAACCAAGTGCCAGCGGCGTATTGCTTTCACGCTCGGTGATCCAACGTCCCAGCGGCATATTGCTTTCACGCTCGGTCCAACAACTTCCCAGCGGCGTATTGCTTTGACGCTCGGTCCAACAACGTCCCAGCGGCGTATTGCTTTGACGCTCGGTCAACCAACGTCCCAGCGGCGTATTGCTTTCACGCTCGGTCCAACAACTTCCCAGCGGCGTATTGCTTTCACGCTCGGTCCAACAACGTCCCAGCGGCGTATTGGTTTTGTCGATCGTACAACCAAGTGCCAGCGGCGTATTGCTTTGACGCTCGGTCCAACAACGTCCCAGCGGCGTATTGCTTTGACATTCGGTCAACCAACGTCCCAGCGGCGTATTGCTTTCACGCTCGGTCCAACAACGTCCCAGCGGCGTATTGGTTTCACGCTCGGTCCAACAACGTCCCAGCGGCGTATTGGTTTTGTCGATCGTACAACCAAGTGCCAGCGGCGTATTGCTTTGACGCTCGGTCCAACAACGTCCCAGCGGCGTATTGCTTTGACATTCGGTCAACCAACGTCCCAGCGGCGTATTGCTTTCACGCTCGGTCAACCAACGTCCCAGCGGCGTATTGGTTTTGTCGATCGTACAACCAAGTGCCAGCGGCGTATTGCTTTCACGCTCGGTCCAACAACGTTCCAGCGGCGTATTGCTTTCACGCTCGGTCATCCAACGTCCCAGCGGCGTATTGCTTTCACGCTCGGTCCAACAACTTCCCAGCGGCGTATTGCTTTGACGCTGGGTCCAACAACGTCCCAGCGGCGTATTGCTTTGACGCTCGGTCAACCAACGTCCCAGCGGCGTATTGCTTTGACGCTCGGTCAACCAACGTCCCAGCGGCGTATTGCTTTGACGCTCGGTCCAACAACTTCCCAGCGGCGTATTGCTTTGACATTCGGTCAACCAACGTCCCAGCGGCGTATTGCTTTCACGCTCGGTCCAACAACGTCCCAGCGGCGTATTGCTTTCACGCTCGGTCAACCAACGTCCCAGCGGCGTATTGGTTTTGTCGATCGTACAACCAAGTGCCAGCGGCGTATTGCTTTGACGCTCGGTCCAACAACGTCCCAGCGGCGTATTGCTTTGACATTCGGTCAACCAACATCCCAGCGGCGTATTGCTTTCACGCTCGGTCCAACAACTTCCCAGCGGCGTATTGCTTTGACGCTCGGTCCAACAACGTCCCAGCGGCGTATTGCTTTGACGCTCGGTCAACCAACGTCCCAGCGGCGTATTGCTTTCACGCTCGGTCCAACAACGTCCCAGCGGCGTATTGGTTTTGTCGATCGTACAACCAAGTGCCAGCGGCGTATTGCTTTGACGCTCGGTCCAACAACGTCCCAGCGGCGTATTGCTTTGACATTCGGTCAACCAACGTCCCAGCGGCGTATTGCTTTCACCCTCGGTCCAACAACGTCCCAGCGGCGTATTGGTTTCACGCTCGGTCCAACAACGTCCCAGCGGCGTATTGGTTTTGTCGATCGTACAACCAAGTGCCAGCGGCGTATTGCTTTGACGCTCGGTCCAACAACGTCCCAGCGGCGTATTGCTTTGACATTCGGTCAACCAACGTCCCAGCGGCGTATTGCTTTCACGCTCGGTCAACCAACGTCCCAGCGGCGTATTGGTTTTGTCGATCGTACAACCAAGTGCCAGCGGCGTATTGCTTTCACGCTCGGTCCAACAACGTTCCAGCGGCGTATTGCTTTCACGCTCGGTCATCCAACGTCCCAGCGGCGTATTGCTTTCACGCTCGGTCCAACAACTTCCCAGCGGCGTATTGCTTTGACGCTCGGTCCAACAACGTCCCAGCGGCGTATTGCTTTGACGCTCGGTCAACCAACGTCCCAGCGGCGTATTGCTTTCACGCTCGGTCAACCAACGTCCCAGCGGCGTATTGGTTTTGTCGATCGTACAACCAAGTGCCAGCGGCGTATTGCTTTCACGCTCGGTGATCCAACGTCCCAGCGGCATATTGCTTTCACGCTCGGTCCAACAACTTCCCAGCGGCGTATTGCTTTGACGCTCGGTCCAACAACGTCCCAGCGGCGTATTGCTTTGACGCTCGGTCAACCAACGTCCCAGCGGCGTATTGCTTTCACGCTCGGTCCAACAACTTCCCAGCGGCGTATTGCTTTCACGCTCGGTCCAACAACGTCCCAGCGGCGTATTGGTTTTGTCGATCGTACAACCAAGTGCCAGCGGCGTATTGCTTTGACGCTCGGTCCAACAACGTCCCAGCGGCGTATTGCTTTGACATTCGGTCAACCAACGTCCCAGCGGCGTATTGCTTTCACGCTCGGTCCAACAACGTCCCAGCGGCGTATTGGTTTCACGCTCGGTCCAACAACGTCCCAGCGGCGTATTGGTTTTGTCGATCGTACAACCAAGTGCCAGCGGCGTATTGCTTTGACGCTCGGTCCAACAACGTCCCAGCGGCGTATTGCTTTGACATTCGGTCAACCAACGTCCCAGCGGCGTATTGCTTTCACGCTCGGTCAACCAACGTCCCAGCGGCGTATTGGTTTTGTCGATCGTACAACCAAGTGCCAGCGGCGTATTGCTTTCACGCTCGGTCCAACAACGTTCCAGCGGCGTATTGCTTTCACGCTCGGTCATCCAACGTCCCAGCGGCGTATTGCTTTCACGCTCGGTCCAACAACTTCCCAGCGGCGTATTGCTTTGACGCTCGGTCCAACAACGTCCCAGCGGCGTATTGCTTTGACGCTCGGTCAACCAACGTCCCAGCGGCGTATTGCTTTCACGCTCGGTCAACCAACGTCCCAGCGGCGTATTGGTTTTGTCGATCGTACAACCAAGTGCCAGCGGCGTATTGCTTTCACGCTCGGTGATCCAACGTCCCAGCGGCATATTGCTTTCACGCTCGGTCCAACAACTTCCCAGCGGCGTATTGCTTTGACGCTCGGTCCAACAACGTCCCAGCGGCGTATTGCTTTGACGCTCGGTCAACCAACGTCCCAGCGGCGTATTGCTTTCACGCTCGGTCCAACAACTTCCCAGCGGCGTATTGCTTTCACGCTCGGTCCAACAACGTCCCAGCGGCGTATTGCTTTGACATTCGGTCAACCAACGTCCCAGCGGCGTATTGCTTTCACGCTCGGTCCAACAACGTCCCAGCGGCGTATTGGTTTCACGCTCGGTCCAACAACGTCCCAGCGGCGTATTGGTTTTGTCGATCGTACAACCAAGTGCCAGCGGCGTATTGCTTTGACGCTCGGTCCAACAACGTCCCAGCGGCGTATTGCTTTGACATTCGGTCAACCAACGTCCCAGCGGCGTATTGCTTTCACGCTCGGTCAACCAACGTCCCAGCGGCGTATTGGTTTTGTCGATCGTACAACCAAGTGCCAGCGGCGTATTGCTTTCACGCTCGGTCCAACAACGTTCCAGCGGCGTATTGCTTTCACGCTCGGTCATCCAACGTCCCAGCGGCGTATTGCTTTCACGCTCGGTCCAACAACTTCCCAGCGGCGTATTGCTTTGACGCTGGGTCCAACAACGTCCCAGCGGCGTATTGCTTTGACGCTCGGTCAACCAACGTCCCAGCGGCGTATTGCTTTGACGCTCGGTCAACCAACGTCCCAGCGGCGTATTGCTTTGACGCTCGGTCCAACAACTTCCCAGCGGCGTATTGCTTTGACATTCGGTCAACCAACGTCCCAGCGGCGTATTGCTTTCACGCTCGGTCCAACAACGTCCCAGCGGCGTATTGGTTTCACGCTCGGTCCAACAACGTCCCAGCGGCGTATTGGTTTTGTCGATCGTACAACCAAGTGCCAGCGGCGTATTGCTTTGACGCTCGGTCCAACAACGTCCCAGCGGCGTATTGCTTTGACATTCGGTCAACCAACGTCCCAGCGGCATATTGCTTTCACGCTCGGTCAACCAACGTCCCAGCGGCGTATTGGTTTTGTCGATCGTACAACCAAGTGCCAGCGGCGTATTGCTTTCACGCTCGGTCCAACAACGTTCCAGCGGCGTATTGCTTTCACGCTCGGTGATCCAACGTCCCAGCGGCATATTGCTTTCACGCTCGGTCCAACAACGTCCCAGCGGCGTATTGCTTTCACGCTCGGTCGAACAACGTCCAAGCGGCGTATTGCTTTCAGGCTCGGTCATCCAACGTCCCAGCGGCGTATTGCTTTCACGCTCGGTCCAACAACTTCCCAGCGGTGTATTGCTTTGACGCTCGGTCAACCAACGTCCCAGCGGCGTATTGCTTTCACGCTCGGTCAACCAACGTCCCAGCGGCGTATTGCTTTGACGCTCGGTCAACCAACGTCCCAGCGGCGTATTGCTTTGACGCTCGGTCCAACAACTTCCCAGCGGCGTATTGCTTTGACATTCGGTCAACCAACGTCCCAGCGGCGTATTGCTTTCACGCTCGGTCCAACAACGTCCCAGCGGCGTATTGGTTTCACGCTCGGTCCAACAACGTCCCAGCGGCGTATTGGTTTTGTCGATCGTACAACCAAGTGCCAGCGGCGTATTGCTTTGACGCTCGGTCCAACAACGTCCCAGCGGCGTATTGCTTTGACATTCGGTCAACCAACGTCCCAGCGGCATATTGCTTTCACGCTCGGTCCAACAACTTCCCAGCGGTGTATTGCTTTGACGCTCGGTCAACCAACGTCCCAGCGGCGTATTGCTTTCACGCTCGGTCAACCAACGTCCCAGCGGCGTATTGCTTTGACGCTCGGTCAACCAACGTCCCAGCGGCGTATTGCTTTGACGCTCGGTCCAACAACTTCCCAGCGGCGTATTGCTTTGACATTCGGTCAACCAACGTCCCAGCGGCGTATTGCTTTCACGCTCGGTCCAACAACGTCCCAGCGGCGTATTGGTTTCACGCTCGGTCCAACAACGTCCCAGCGGCGTATTGGTTTTGTCGATCGTACAACCAAGTGCCAGCGGCGTATTGCTTTCACGCTCGGTCCAACAACGTCCCAGCGGCGTATTGGTTTCACGCTCGGTCCAACAACGTCCCAGCGGCGTATTGGTTTTGTCGATCGTACAACCAAGTGCCAGCGGCGTATTGCTTTGACGCTCGGTCCAACAACGTCCCAGCGGCGTATTGCTTTGACATTCGGTCAACCAACGTCCCAGCGGCATATTGCTTTCACGCTCGGTCCAACAACTTCCCAGCGGTGTATTGCTTTGACGCTCGGTCAACCAACGTCCCAGCGGCGTATTGCTTTCACGCTCGGTCAACCAACGTCCCAGCGGCGTATTGCTTTGACGCTCGGTCAACCAACGTCCCAGCGGCGTATTGCTTTGACGCTCGGTCCAACAACTTCCCAGCGGCGTATTGCTTTGACATTCGGTCAACCAACGTCCCAGCGGCGTATTGCTTTCACGCTCGGTCCAACAACGTCCCAGCGGCGTATTGGTTTCACGCTCGGTCCAACAACGTCCCAGCGGCGTATTGGTTTTGTCGATCGTACAACCAAGTGCCAGCGGCGTATTGCTTTCACGCTCGGTCCAACAACGTCCCAGCGGCGTATTGGTTTCACGCTCGGTCCAACAACGTCCCAGCGGCGTATTGGTTTTGTCGATCGTACAACCAAGTGCCAGCGGCGTATTGCTTTCACGCTCGGTCCAACAACGTTCCAGCGGCGTATTGCTTTCACGCTCGGTCATCCAACGTCCCAGCGGCGTATTGCTTTCACGCTCGGTCCAACAACTTCCCAGCGGCGTATTGCTTTGACGCTCGGTCCAACAACGTCCCAGCGGCGTATTGCTTTGACGCTCGGTCAACCAACGTCCCAGCGGCGTATTGCTTTCACGCTCGGTCAACCAACGTCCCAGCGGCGTATTGGTTTTGTCGATCGTACAACCAAGTGCCAGCGGCGTATTGCTTTCACGCTCGGTGATCCAACGTCCCAGCGGCATATTGCTTTCACGCTCGGTCCAACAACGTCCCAGCGGCGTATTGCTTTCACGCTCGGTCGAACAACGTCCAAGCGGCGTATTGCTTTCAGGCTCGGTCATCCAACGTCCCAGCGGCGTATTGCTTTCACGCTCGGTCCAACAACTTCCCAGCGGTGTATTGCTTTGACGCTCGGTCAACCAACGTCCCAGCGGCGTATTGCTTTCACGCTCGGTCAACCAACGTCCCAGCGGCGTATTGCTTTGACGCTCGGTCAACCAACGTCCCAGCGGCGTATTGGTTTTGTCGATCGTACAACCAAGTGCCAGCGGCGTGTTGCTTTCACGCTCGGTGATCCAACGTCCCAGCGGCATATTGCTTTCACGCTCGGTCCAACAACTTCCCAGCGGCGTATTGCTTTGACGCTCGGTCCAACAACGTCCCAGCGGCGTATTGCTTTGACGCTCGGTCAACCAACGTCCCAGCGGCGTATTGCTTTCACGCTCGGTCCAACAACTTCCCAGCGGCGTATTGCTTCCACGCTCGGTCAACCAACGTCCCAGCGGCATATTGCTTTGACGATCGGTCAACCAACGTCCCAGCGGCGTATTGCTTTCAGGCTCGGTCATCCAACGTCCCAGCGGCGTATTGCTTTCAGGCTCGGTCATCCAACGTCCCAGCGGCGTATTGCTTTCACGCTCGGTCCAACAACGTCCCAGCGGCGTATTGCTTTCACGCTCGGTCCAACAACGTCCCAGCGGCGTATTGCTTTGACATTCGGTCAACCAACGTCCCAGCGGCGTATTGCTTTCACGCTCGGTCCAACAACTTCCCAGCGGCGTATTGCTTTCACGCTCGGTCCAACAACGTCCCAGCGGCGTATTGGTTTTGTCGATCGTACAACCAAGTGCCAGCGGCGTATTGCTTTGACGCTCGGTCCAACAACGTCCCAGCGGCGTATTGCTTTGACATTCGGTCAACCAACGTCCCTGCGGCGTATTGCTTTCACGCTCGGTCCAACAACGTCCCAGCGGCGTATTGGTTTCACGCTCGGTCCAACAACGTCCCAGCGGCGTATTGGTTTTGTCGATCGTACAACCAAGTGCCAGCGGCGTATTGCTTTGACGCTCGGTCCAACAACGTCCCAGCGGCGTATTGCTTTGACATTCGGTCAACCAACGTCCCAGCGGCGTATTGCTTTCACGCTCGGTCAACCAACGTCCCAGCGGCGTATTGCTTTGACGCTCGGTCAACCAACGTCCCAGCGGCGTATTGGTTTTGTCGATCGTACAACCAAGTGCCAGCGGCGTATTGCTTTCACGCTCGGTGATCCAACGTCCCAGCGGCATATTGCTTTCACGCTCGGTCCAACAACTTCCCAGCGGCGTATTGCTTTGACGCTCGGTCCAACAACGTCCCAGCGGCGTATTGCTTTGACGCTCGGTCAACCAACGTCCCAGCGGCGTATTGCTTTCACGCTCGGTCCAACAACTTCCCAGCGGCGTATTGCTTTCACGCTCGGTCCAACAACGTCCCAGCGGCGTATTGGTTTTGTCGATCGTACAACCAAGTGCCAGCGGCGTATTGCTTTGACGCTCGGTCCAACAACGTCCCAGCGGCGTATTGCTTTGACATTCGGTCAACCAACGTCCCAGCGGCGTATTGCTTTCACGCTCGGTCCAACAACGTCCCAGCGGCGTATTGGTTTCACGCTCGGTCCAACAACGTCCCAGCGGCGTATTGGTTTTGTCGATCGTACAACCAAGTGCCAGCGGCGTATTGCTTTGACGCACGGTCCAACAACGTCCCAGCGGCGTATTGCTTTGACATTCGGTCAACCAACGTCCCAGCGGCGTATTGCTTTCACGCTCGGTCAACCAACGTCCCAGCGGCGTATTGGTTTTGTCGATCGTACAACCAAGTGCCAGCGGCGTATTGCTTTCACGCTCGGTCCAACAACGTTCCAGCGGCGTATTGCTTTCACGCTCGGTCATCCAACGTCCCAGCGGCGTATTGCTTTCACGCTCGATCCAACAACTTCCCAGCGGCGTATTGCTTTGACGCTCGGTCCAACAACGTCCCAGCGGCGTATTGCTTTGACGCTCGGTCAACCAACGTCCCAGCGGCGTATTGCTTTCACGCTCGGTCAACCAACGTCCCAGCGGCGTATTGGTTTTGTCGATCGTACAACCAAGTGCCAGCGGCGTATTGCTTTCACGCTCGGTGATCCAACGTCCCAGCGGCATATTGCTTTCACGCTCGGTCCAACAACTTCCCAGCGGCGTATTGCTTTGACGCTCGGTCCAACAACGTCCCAGCGGCGTATTGCTTTGACGCTCGGTCAACCAACGTCCCAGCGGCGTATTGCTTTGACGCTCGGTGAACCAACGTCCCAGTGGCGTATTGGTTTTGTCGATCGTACAACCAAGTGCCAGCGGCGTATTGCTTTGACGCTCGGTCCAACAACGTCCCAGCGGCGTATTGCTTTGATGCTCGGTCAACCAACGTCCCAGCGGCGTATTGCTTTCACGCTCGGTCAACCAACGTCCCAGCGGCGTATTGGTTTTGTCGATCGTACAACCAAGTGCCAGCGGCGTATTGCTTTCACGCTCGGTCAACCAACGTCCCAGCGGCGTATTGCTTTGACGCTCGGTCCAACAACGTCCCAGCGGCGTATTGCTTTCACTCTCGGTCAACCAACGTCCCAGCGGCGTATTGCTTTGACGCTCGGTCAACCAACGTCCCAGCGGCGTATTGCTTTCACGCTCGGTCCAACAACTTCCCAGCGGCGTATTGCTTTCACGCTCGGTCAACCAACGTCCCAGCGGCGTATTGCTTTCACGCTCGGTCCAACAACGTCCCAGCGGCGTATTGCTTTCAGGCTCGGTCATCCAACGTCCCAGCGGCGTATTGCTTTCACGCTCGGGCCAACAACTTCCCAGCGGCGTATTGCTTTCACGCTCGGTCCAACAACGCCCCAGCGGCGTATTGCTTTGACGCTCGGTCAACCAACGTCCCAGCGGCGTATTGCTTTGACGCTCGGTCATCCAACGTCCCAGCGGCGTATTGCTTTCACGCTCGGTCCAACAACGTCCCAGCGGCGTATTGCTTTCACGCTCGGTCAACCAACGTCCCAGCGGCGTATTACTTTGACGCTCGGTCAACCAACGTCCCAGCGGCGTATTGCTTTCACGCTCGGTCAACCAACGTCCCAGCGGCGTATTGCATTGACGCTCGGTGAACCAACGTCCCAGTGGCGTATTGGTTTTGTCGATCGTACAACCAAGTGCCAGCGGCGTATTGCTTTGACGCTCGGTCCAACAACGTCCCACCGGCGTATTGCTTTGACATTCGGTCAACCAACGTCCCAGCGGCGTATTGCTTTCACGCTCGGTCCAACAACGTCCCAGCGGCGTATTGGTTTCACGCTCGGTCCAACAACGTCCCAGCGGCGTATTGGTTTTGTCGATCGTACAACCAAGTGCCAGCGGCGTATTGCTTTCACGCTCGGTGATCCAACGTCCCAGCGGCATATTGCTTTCACGCTCGGTCCAACAACTTCCCAGCGGCGTATTGCTTTGACGCTCGGTCCAACAACGTCCCAGCGGCGTATTGCTTTGACGCTCGGTCAACCAACGTCCCAGCGGCGTATTGCTTTCACGCTCGGTCCAACAACTTCCCAGCGGCGTATTGCTTTCACGCTGGGTCCAACAACGTCCCAGCGGCGTATTGGTTTTGTCGATCGTACAACCAAGTGCCAGCGGCGTATTGCTTTGACGCTCGGTCCAACAACGTCCCAGCGGCGTATTGCTTTGACATTCGGTCAACCAACGTCCCAGCGGCGTATTGGTTTTGTCGATCGTACAACCAAGTGCCAGCGGCGTATTGCTTTCACGCTCGGTGATCCAACGTCCCAGCGGCATATTGCTTTCACGCTCGGTCCAACAACTTCCCAGCGGCGTATTGCTTTGACGCTCGGTCCAACAACGTCCCAGCGGCGTATTGCTTTGACGCTCGGTCAACCAACGTCCCAGCGGCGTATTGATTTGACGCTCGGTCAACCAACGTCCCAGCGGCGTATTGCTTTGACGCTCGGTCAACCAACGTCCCAGCGGCGTATTGCTTTGACGCTCGGTCAACCAACGTCCCAGCGGCGTATTGCTTTGACGCTCGGTCAACCAACGTCCCAGCGGCGTATTGCTTTGACGCTCGGTCAACCAACGTCCCAGCGGCGTATTGCTTTCACGCTCGGTCAACCAACGTCCCAGCGGCGTATTGCTTTGACGCTCGGTCAACCAACGTCCCAGCGGCGTATTGGTTTTGTCGATCGTACAACCAAGTGCCAGCGGCGTATTGCTTTCACGCTCGGTGATCCAACGTCCCAGCGGCATATTGCTTTCACGCTCGGTCCAACAACTTCCCAGCGGCGTATTGCTTTGACGCTCGGTCCAACAACGTCCCAGCGGCGTATTGCTTTGACGCTCGGTCAACCAACGTCCCAGCGGCGTATTGCTTTCACGCTCGGTCCAACAACTTCCCAGCGCCGTATTGCTTCCACGCTCGGTCAACCAACGTCCCAGCGGCGTATTGCTTTGACGCTCGGTCAACCAACGTCCCAGCGGCGTATTGCTTTCAGGCTCGGTCATCCAACGTCCCAGCGGCGTATTGCTTTCAGGCTCGGTCAACCAACGTCCCAGCGGCGTATTGCTTTGACGCTCGGTCACCCAACGTCCCAGCGGCGTATTGCTTTGACGCTCGGTGATCCAACGTCCCAGCGGCATATTGCTTTCACGCTCGGTCCAACAACTTCCCAGCGGCGTATTGCTTTGACGCTCGGTCCAACAACGTCCCAGCGGCGTATTGCTTTGACGCTCGGTCAACCAACGTCCCAGCGGCGTATTGCTTTCACGCTCGGTCCAACAACTTCCCAGCGGCGTATTGCTTTCACGCTCGGTCCAACAACGTCCCAGCGGCGTATTGGTTTTGTCGATCGTACAACCAAGTGCCAGCGGCGTATTGCTTTGACGCTCGGTCCAACAACGTCCCAGCGGCGTATTGCTTTGACATTCGGTCAACCAACGTCCCAGCGGCGTATTGCTTTCACGCTCGGTCCAACAACTTCCCAGCGGCGTATTGCTTTCACGCTCGGTCCAACAACGTCCCAGCGGCGTATTGGTTTTGTCGATCGTACAACCAAGTGCCAGCGGCGTATTGCTTTGACGCTCGGTCCAACAACGTCCCAGCGGCGTATTGCTTTGACATTCGGTCAACCAACGTCCCAGCGGCGTATTGCTTTCACGCTCGGTCCAACAACGTCCCAGCGGCGTATTGGTTTCACGCTCGGTCCAACAACGTCCCAGCGGCGTATTGGTTTTGTCGATCGTACAACCAAGTGCCAGCGGCGTATTGCTTTGACGCTCGGTCCAACAACGTCCCAGCGGCGTATTGCTTTCACGCTCGGTCGAACAACGTCCAAGCGGCGTATTGCTTTCAGGCTCGGTCATCCAACGTCCCAGCGGCGTATTGCTTTCACGCTCGGTCCAACAACTTCCCAGCGGTGTATTGCTTTGACGCTCGGTCAACCAACGTCCCAGCGGCGTATTGCTTTCACGCTCGGTCAACCAACGTCCCAGCGGCGTATTGCTTTGACGCTCGGTCAACCAACGTCCCAGCGGCGTATTGGTTTTGTCGATCGTACAACCAAGTGCCAGCGGCGTGTTGCTTTCACGCTCGGTGATCCAACGTCCCAGCGGCATATTGCTTTCACGCTCGGTCCAACAACTTCCCAGCGGCGTATTGCTTTGACGCTCGGTCCAACAACGTCCCAGCGGCGTATTGCTTTGACGCTCGGTCAACCAACGTCCCAGCGGCGTATTGCTTTCACGCTCGGTCCAACAACTTCCCAGCGGCGTATTGCTTCCACGCTCGGTCAACCAACGTCCCAGCGGCATATTGCTTTGACGATCGGTCAACCAACGTCCCAGCGGCGTATTGCTTTCAGGCTCGGTCATCCAACGTCCCAGCGGCGTATTGCTTTCAGGCTCGGTCATCCAACGTCCCAGCGGCGTATTGCTTTCACGCTCGGTCCAACAACGTCCCAGCGGCGTATTGCTTTCACGCTCGGTCCAACAACGTCCCAGCGGCGTATTGCTTTGACATTCGGTCAACCAACGTCCCAGCGGCGTATTGCTTTCACGCTCGGTCCAACAACTTCCCAGCGGCGTATTGCTTTCACGCTCGGTCCAACAACGTCCCAGCGGCGTATTGGTTTTGTCGATCGTACAACCAAGTGCCAGCGGCGTATTGCTTTGACGCTCGGTCCAACAACGTCCCAGCGGCGTATTGCTTTGACATTCGGTCAACCAACGTCCCTGCGGCGTATTGCTTTCACGCTCGGTCCAACAACGTCCCAGCGGCGTATTGGTTTCACGCTCGGTCCAACAACGTCCCAGCGGCGTATTGGTTTTGTCGATCGTACAACCAAGTGCCAGCGGCGTATTGCTTTGACGCTCGGTCCAACAACGTCCCAGCGGCGTATTGCTTTGACATTCGGTCAACCAACGTCCCAGCGGCGTATTGCTTTCACGCTCGGTCAACCAACGTCCCAGCGGCGTATTGCTTTGACGCTCGGTCAACCAACGTCCCAGCGGCGTATTGGTTTTGTCGATCGTACAACCAAGTGCCAGCGGCGTATTGCTTTCACGCTCGGTGATCCAACGTCCCAGCGGCATATTGCTTTCACGCTCGGTCCAACAACTTCCCAGCGGCGTATTGCTTTGACGCTCGGTCCAACAACGTCCCAGCGGCGTATTGCTTTGACGCTCGGTCAACCAACGTCCCAGCGGCGTATTGCTTTCACGCTCGGTCCAACAACTTCCCAGCGGCGTATTGCTTTCACGCTCGGTCCAACAACGTCCCAGCGGCGTATTGGTTTTGTCGATCGTACAACCAAGTGCCAGCGGCGTATTGCTTTGACGCTCGGTCCAACAACGTCCCAGCGGCGTATTGCTTTGACATTCGGTCAACCAACGTCCCAGCGGCGTATTGCTTTCACGCTCGGTCCAACAACGTCCCAGCGGCGTATTGGTTTCACGCTCGGTCCAACAACGTCCCAGCGGCGTATTGGTTTTGTCGATCGTACAACCAAGTGCCAGCGGCGTATTGCTTTGACGCACGGTCCAACAACGTCCCAGCGGCGTATTGCTTTGACATTCGGTCAACCAACGTCCCAGCGGCGTATTGCTTTCACGCTCGGTCAACCAACGTCCCAGCGGCGTATTGGTTTTGTCGATCGTACAACCAAGTGCCAGCGGCGTATTGCTTTCACGCTCGGTCCAACAACGTTCCAGCGGCGTATTGCTTTCACGCTCGGTCATCCAACGTCCCAGCGGCGTATTGCTTTCACGCTCGATCCAACAACTTCCCAGCGGCGTATTGCTTTGACGCTCGGTCCAACAACGTCCCAGCGGCGTATTGCTTTGACGCTCGGTCAACCAACGTCCCAGCGGCGTATTGCTTTCACGCTCGGTCAACCAACGTCCCAGCGGCGTATTGGTTTTGTCGATCGTACAACCAAGTGCCAGCGGCGTATTGCTTTCACGCTCGGTGATCCAACGTCCCAGCGGCATATTGCTTTCACGCTCGGTCCAACAACTTCCCAGCGGCGTATTGCTTTGACGCTCGGTCCAACAACGTCCCAGCGGCGTATTGCTTTGACGCTCGGTCAACCAACGTCCCAGCGGCGTATTGCTTTGACGCTCGGTGAACCAACGTCCCAGTGGCGTATTGGTTTTGTCGATCGTACAACCAAGTGCCAGCGGCGTATTGCTTTGACGCTCGGTCCAACAACGTCCCAGCGGCGTATTGCTTTGATGCTCGGTCAACCAACGTCCCAGCGGCGTATTGCTTTCACGCTCGGTCAACCAACGTCCCAGCGGCGTATTGGTTTTGTCGATCGTACAACCAAGTGCCAGCGGCGTATTGCTTTCACGCTCGGTCAACCAACGTCCCAGCGGCGTATTGCTTTGACGCTCGGTCCAACAACGTCCCAGCGGCGTATTGCTTTCACTCTCGGTCAACCAACGTCCCAGCGGCGTATTGCTTTGACGCTCGGTCAACCAACGTCCCAGCGGCGTATTGCTTTCACGCTCGGTCCAACAACTTCCCAGCGGCGTATTGCTTTCACGCTCGGTCAACCAACGTCCCAGCGGCGTATTGCTTTCACGCTCGGTCCAACAACGTCCCAGCGGCGTATTGCTTTCAGGCTCGGTCATCCAACGTCCCAGCGGCGTATTGCTTTCACGCTCGGGCCAACAACTTCCCAGCGGCGTATTGCTTTCACGCTCGGTCCAACAACGCCCCAGCGGCGTATTGCTTTGACGCTCGGTCAACCAACGTCCCAGCGGCGTATTGCTTTGACGCTCGGTCATCCAACGTCCCAGCGGCGTATTGCTTTCACGCTCGGTCCAACAACGTCCCAGCGGCGTATTGCTTTCACGCTCGGTCAACCAACGTCCCAGCGGCGTATTACTTTGACGCTCGGTCAACCAACGTCCCAGCGGCGTATTGCTTTCACGCTCGGTCAACCAACGTCCCAGCGGCGTATTGCATTGACGCTCGGTGAACCAACGTCCCAGTGGCGTATTGGTTTTGTCGATCGTACAACCAAGTGCCAGCGGCGTATTGCTTTGACGCTCGGTCCAACAACGTCCCACCGGCGTATTGCTTTGACATTCGGTCAACCAACGTCCCAGCGGCGTATTGCTTTCACGCTCGGTCCAACAACGTCCCAGCGGCGTATTGGTTTCACGCTCGGTCCAACAACGTCCCAGCGGCGTATTGGTTTTGTCGATCGTACAACCAAGTGCCAGCGGCGTATTGCTTTCACGCTCGGTGATCCAACGTCCCAGCGGCATATTGCTTTCACGCTCGGTCCAACAACTTCCCAGCGGCGTATTGCTTTGACGCTCGGTCCAACAACGTCCCAGCGGCGTATTGCTTTGACGCTCGGTCAACCAACGTCCCAGCGGCGTATTGCTTTCACGCTCGGTCCAACAACTTCCCAGCGGCGTATTGCTTTCACGCTGGGTCCAACAACGTCCCAGCGGCGTATTGGTTTTGTCGATCGTACAACCAAGTGCCAGCGGCGTATTGCTTTGACGCTCGGTCCAACAACGTCCCAGCGGCGTATTGCTTTGACATTCGGTCAACCAACGTCCCAGCGGCGTATTGGTTTTGTCGATCGTACAACCAAGTGCCAGCGGCGTATTGCTTTCACGCTCGGTGATCCAACGTCCCAGCGGCATATTGCTTTCACGCTCGGTCCAACAACTTCCCAGCGGCGTATTGCTTTGACGCTCGGTCCAACAACGTCCCAGCGGCGTATTGCTTTGACGCTCGGTCAACCAACGTCCCAGCGGCGTATTGATTTGACGCTCGGTCAACCAACGTCCCAGCGGCGTATTGCTTTGACGCTCGGTCAACCAACGTCCCAGCGGCGTATTGCTTTGACGCTCGGTCAACCAACGTCCCAGCGGCGTATTGCTTTGACGCTCGGTCAACCAACGTCCCAGCGGCGTATTGCTTTGACGCTCGGTCAACCAACGTCCCAGCGGCGTATTGCTTTCACGCTCGGTCAACCAACGTCCCAGCGGCGTATTGCTTTGACGCTCGGTCAACCAACGTCCCAGCGGCGTATTGGTTTTGTCGATCGTACAACCAAGTGCCAGCGGCGTATTGCTTTCACGCTCGGTGATCCAACGTCCCAGCGGCATATTGCTTTCACGCTCGGTCCAACAACTTCCCAGCGGCGTATTGCTTTGACGCTCGGTCCAACAACGTCCCAGCGGCGTATTGCTTTGACGCTCGGTCAACCAACGTCCCAGCGGCGTATTGCTTTCACGCTCGGTCCAACAACTTCCCAGCGCCGTATTGCTTCCACGCTCGGTCAACCAACGTCCCAGCGGCGTATTGCTTTGACGCTCGGTCAACCAACGTCCCAGCGGCGTATTGCTTTCAGGCTCGGTCATCCAACGTCCCAGCGGCGTATTGCTTTCAGGCTCGGTCAACCAACGTCCCAGCGGCGTATTGCTTTGACGCTCGGTCACCCAACGTCCCAGCGGCGTATTGCTTTGACGCTCGGTGATCCAACGTCCCAGCGGCATATTGCTTTCACGCTCGGTCCAACAACTTCCCAGCGGCGTATTGCTTTGACGCTCGGTCCAACAACGTCCCAGCGGCGTATTGCTTTGACGCTCGGTCAACCAACGTCCCAGCGGCGTATTGCTTTCACGCTCGGTCCAACAACTTCCCAGCGGCGTATTGCTTTCACGCTCGGTCCAACAACGTCCCAGCGGCGTATTGGTTTTGTCGATCGTACAACCAAGTGCCAGCGGCGTATTGCTTTGACGCTCGGTCCAACAACGTCCCAGCGGCGTATTGCTTTGACATTCGGTCAACCAACGTCCCAGCGGCGTATTGCTTTCACGCTCGGTCCAACAACGTCCCAGCGGCGTATTGGTTTCACGCTCGGTCCAACAACGTCCCAGCGGCGTATTGGTTTTGTCGATCGTACAACCAAGTGCCAGCGGCGTATTGCTTTGACGCTCGGTCCAACAACGTCCCAGCGGCGTATTGCTTTGACATTCGGTCAACCAACATCCCAGCGGCGTATTGCTTTCACGCTCGGTCCAACAACTTCCCAGCGGCGTATTGCTTTGACGCTCGGTCAACCAACGTCCCAGCGGCGTATTGGTTTTGTCGATCGTACAACCAAGTGCCAGCGGCGTATTGCTTTCACGCTCGGTGATCCAACGTCCCAGCGGCATATTGCTTTCACGCTCGGTCCAACAACTTCCCAGCGGCGTATTGCTTTGACGCTCGGTCCAACAACGTCCCAGCGGCGTATTGCTTTGACGCTCGGTCAACCAACGTCCCAGCGGCGTATTGCTTTCACGCTCGGTCCAACAACGTCCCAGCGGCGTATTGGTTTTGTCGATCGTACAACCAAGTGCCAGCGGCGTATTGCTTTGACGCTCGGTCCAACAACGTCCCAGCGGCGTATTGCTTTGACATTCGGTCAACCAACGTCCCAGCGGCGTATTGCTTTCACCCTCGGTCCAACAACGTCCCAGCGGCGTATTGGTTTCACGCTCGGTCCAACAACGTCCCAGCGGCGTATTGGTTTTGTCGATCGTACAACCAAGTGCCAGCGGCGTATTGCTTTGACGCTCGGTCCAACAACGTCCCAGCGGCGTATTGCTTTGACATTCGGTCAACCAACGTCCCAGCGGCGTATTGCTTTCACGCTCGGTCAACCAACGTCCCAGCGGCGTATTGGTTTTGTCGATCGTACAACCAAGTGCCAGCGGCGTATTGCTTTCACGCTCGGTCCAACAACGTTCCAGCGGCGTATTGCTTTCACGCTCGGTCATCCAACGTCCCAGCGGCGTATTGCTTTCACGCTCGGTCCAACAACTTCCCAGCGGCGTATTGCTTTGACGCTCGGTCCAACAACGTCCCAGCGGCGTATTGCTTTGACGCTCGGTCAACCAACGTCCCAGCGGCGTATTGCTTTCACGCTCGGTCAACCAACGTCCCAGCGGCGTATTGGTTTTGTCGATCGTACAACCAAGTGCCAGCGGCGTATTGCTTTCACGCTCGGTGATCCAACGTCCCAGCGGCATATTGCTTTCACGCTCGGTCCAACAACTTCCCAGCGGCGTATTGCTTTGACGCTCGGTCCAACAACGTCCCAGCGGCGTATTGCTTTGACGCTCGGTCAACCAACGTCCCAGCGGCGTATTGCTTTCACGCTCGGTCCAACAACTTCCCAGCGGCGTATTGCTTTCACGCTCGGTCCAACAACGTCCCAGCGGCGTATTGGTTTTGTCGATCGTACAACCAAGTGCCAGCGGCGTATTGCTTTGACGCTCGGTCCAACAACGTCCCAGCGGCGTATTGCTTTGACATTCGGTCAACCAACGTCCCAGCGGCGTATTGCTTTCACGCTCGGTCCAACAACGTCCCAGCGGCGTATTGGTTTCACGCTCGGTCCAACAACGTCCCAGCGGCGTATTGGTTTTGTCGATCGTACAACCAAGTGCCAGCGGCGTATTGCTTTGACGCTCGGTCCAACAACGTCCCAGCGGCGTATTGCTTTGACATTCGGTCAACCAACGTCCCAGCGGCGTATTGCTTTCACGCTCGGTCAACCAACGTCCCAGCGGCGTATTGGTTTTGTCGATCGTACAACCAAGTGCCAGCGGCGTATTGCTTTCACGCTCGGTCCAACAACGTTCCAGCGGCGTATTGCTTTCACGCTCGGTCATCCAACGTCCCAGCGGCGTATTGCTTTCACGCTCGGTCCAACAACTTCCCAGCGGCGTATTGCTTTGACGCTGGGTCCAACAACGTCCCAGCGGCGTATTGCTTTGACGCTCGGTCAACCAACGTCCCAGCGGCGTATTGCTTTCACGCTCGGTCAACCAACGTCCCAGCGGCGTATTGGTTTTGTCGATCGTACAACCAAGTGCCAGCGGCGTATTGCTTTCACGCTCGGTGATCCAACGTCCCAGCGGCATATTGCTTTCACGCTCGGTCCAACAACTTCCCAGCGGCGTATTGCTTTGACGCTCGGTCCAACAACGTCCCAGCGGCGTATTGCTTTGACGCTCGGTCAACCAACGTCCCAGCGGCGTATTGCTTTCACGCTCGGTCCAACAACTTCCCAGCGCCGTATTGCTTCCACGCTCGGTCAACCAACGTCCCAGCGGCGTATTGCTTTGACGCTCGGTCAACCAACGTCCCAGCGGCGTATTGCTTTCAGGCTCGGTCATCCAACGTCCCAGCGGCGTATTGCTTTCAGGCTCGGTCAACCAACGTCCCAGCGGCGTATTGCTTTGACGCTCGGTCACCCAACGTCCCAGCGGCGTATTGCTTTGACGCTCGGTGATCCAACGTCCCAGCGGCATATTGCTTTCACGCTCGGTCCAACAACTTCCCAGCGGCGTATTGCTTTGACGCTCGGTCCAACAACGTCCCAGCGGCGTATTGCTTTGACGCTCGGTCAACCAACGTCCCAGCGGCGTATTGCTTTCACGCTCGGTCCAACAACTTCCCAGCGGCGTATTGCTTTCACGCTCGGTCCAACAACGTCCCAGCGGCGTATTGGTTTTGTCGATCGTACAACCAAGTGCCAGCGGCGTATTGCTTTGACGCTCGGTCCAACAACGTCCCAGCGGCGTATTGCTTTGACATTCGGTCAACCAACGTCCCAGCGGCGTATTGCTTTCACGCTCGGTCCAACAACGTCCCAGCGGCGTATTGGTTTCACGCTCGGTCCAACAACGTCCCAGCGGCGTATTGGTTTTGTCGATCGTACAACCAAGTGCCAGCGGCGTATTGCTTTGACGCTCGGTCCAACAACGTCCCAGCGGCGTATTGCTTTGACATTCGGTCAACCAACATCCCAGCGGCGTATTGCTTTCACGCTCGGTCCAACAACTTCCCAGCGGCGTATTGCTTTGACGCTCGGTCAACCAACGTCCCAGCGGCGTATTGGTTTTGTCGATCGTACAACCAAGTGCCAGCGGCGTATTGCTTTCACGCTCGGTGATCCAACGTCCCAGCGGCATATTGCTTTCACGCTCGGTCCAACAACTTCCCAGCGGCGTATTGCTTTGACGCTCGGTCCAACAACGTCCCAGCGGCGTATTGCTTTGACGCTCGGTCTAACAACGTGCCAGCGGCGTATTGCTATGACGCTCGGTCAACCAACGTGCCAGCGGCGTATTGCTTTCACGCTCGGTCAACCAACGTCCCAGCGGCGTATTGCTTTGACGCTCGGTCCAACAACGTCCCAGCGGCGTATTGCTTTGACGCTCGGTCAACCAACGTCCCAGCGGAGTATTGCTTTGACGCTCGGTCAATCAACGTCCCAGCGGCGTATTGCTTTCACGCTCGGTCCAACAACGTCCCAGCGGCGTATTGCTTTGACGTTCGGTCAACCAACGTCCCAGCGGCGTATTGCTTTCACGCTCGGTCCAACAACGGCCCAGCGGCGTATTGCTTTGACGCTCGGTCAACCAACGTGCCAGCGGCGTATTGCTATGACGCTCGGTCAACCAACGTGCCAGCGGCGTATTGCTTTGACGCTTGGTCAACCAACGTTCCAGCGGCGTATTGCTTTGACGCTCGGTCCAACAACGTCCCAGCGGCGTATTGCTTTCACGCTCGGTCAACCAACGTCCCAGCGGCGTATTGCTTTGACGCTCGGTCCAACAACGTCCCAGCGGCGTATTGCTTTCACGCTCGGTCCAACAACGTCCCAGCGGCGTATTGCTTTCACGCTCGGTCCAACAACGTCCCAGCGGCGTATTGCTTTGACGCTCGGTCCAACAACGTCCCAGCGGCGTATTGCTTTCACGCTCGGTCAACCAACGTCCCAGCGGCGTATTGCTTTCACGCTCGGTCCAACAACGTCCCAGCGGCGTATTGCTTTGACGCTCGGTCCAACAACGTCCCAGCGGCGTATTGCTTTGACGCTCGGTCAACCAACGTCCCAGCGGCGTATTGCTTTCACGCTCGGTCAACCAACGTCCCAGCGGCGTATTGCTTTGACGCTCGGTCTAACAACGTCCCAGCGGCGTATTGCTATGACGCTCGGTCAACCAACGTCCCAGCGGCGTATTGCTTTGACGCTCGGTCCAACAACGTCCCAGCGGCGTATTGCTTTCACGCTCGGTCCAACAACGTCCCAGCGGCGTATTGCTTTGACGCTCGGTCAACCAACGTCCCAGCGGCGTATTGCTTTGACGCTCGGTCAACCAACGTGCCAGCGGCGTATTGCTTTGACGCTCGGTCAACCAACGTCCCGGCGGCGTATTGCTTTGACGCTCGGTCAACCAACGTCCCAGCGGCGTATTGCTTTGACGCTCGGTCCAACAACGTCCCAGCGGCGTATTGCTATGACACTCGGTCCAACAACGTCCCAGCGGCGTATTGCTTTGACGCTCGGTCCAACAACGTCCCAGCGGCGTATTGCTTTCACGCTCGGTCCAACAACGTCCCAGCGGCGTATTGCTTTGACGCTCGGTCTAACAACGTGCCAGCGGCGTATTGCTATGACGCTCGGTCAACCAACGTGCCAGCGGCGTATTGCTTTGACGCTCGGTCAACCAACGTCCCAGCGGCGTATTGCTTTGACGCTCGGTCAACCAACGTCCCAGCGGCGTATTGCTTTCACGCTCGGTCCAACAACGTCCCAGCGGCGTATTGCTTTGACGCTCGGTCAACCAACGTCCCAGCGGCGTATTGCTTTGACGCTCGGTCCAACAACGTCCCAGCGGCGTATTGCTTTCACGCTCGGTCCAACAACGTCCCAGCGGCGTATTGCTTTGACGTTCGGTCAACCAACGTGCCAGCGGCGTATTGCTATGACGCTCGGTCAACCAACGTGCCAGCGGCGTATTGCTTTGACGCTCGGTCAACCAACGTCCCAGCGGCGTATTGCTTTGACGCTCGGTCAACCAACGTCCCAGCGGCATATTGCTTTGACGCTCGGTCAACCAACGTCCCAGCGGCGTATTGCTTTGACGCTCGGTCAACCAACGTCCCAGCGGCGTATTGCTTTCACGCTCGGTGATCCAACGTCCCAGCGGCATATTGCTTTTACGCTCGGTCCAACAACTTCCCAGCGGCGTATTGCTTTGACGCTCGGTCCAACAACGTCCCAGCGGCGTATTGCTTTGACGCTCGGTCAACCAACGTCCCAGCGGCGTATTGCTTTCACGCTCGGTCCAACAACTTCCCAGCGGCGTATTGCTTCCACGCTCGGTCAACCAACGTCCCAGCGGCGTATTGCTTTGACGCTCGGCCAACCAACGTCCCAGCGGCGTATTGCTTTCAGGCTCGGTCATCCAACGTCCCAGCGGCGTATTGCTTTCAGGCTCGGTCATCCAACGTCCCAGCGGCGTATTGCTTTCACGCTCGGTCCAACAACGTCCCAGCGGCGTATTGCTTTCACGCTCGGTCAACCAACGTCCCAGCGGCGTATTGCTTTGACGCTCGGTCAACCAACGTCCCAGCGGCGTATTGCTTTCACGCTCGGTCAACCAACGTCCCAGCGGCGTATTGCTTTGACGCTCGGTGAACCAACGTCCCAGTGGCGTATTGGTTTTGTCGATCGTACAACCAAGTGCCAGCGGCGTATTGCTTTCACGCTCGGTCCAACAACGTCCCAGCGGCGTATTGCTTTGACGCTCGGTCAACCAACGTCCCAGCGGCGTATTGCTTTCACGCTCGGTCAACCAACGTCCCAGCGGCGTATTGCTTTGACGCTCGGTCAACCAACGTCCCAGCGGCGTATTGCTTTCACGCTCGGTCAACCAACGTCCCAGCGGCGTATTGCTTTGACGCTCGGTCCAACAACTTCCCAGCGGCGTATTGCTTTGACGCTCGGTCAACCAACGTCCCAGCGGCGTATTGCTTTCACGCTCGGTCCAACAACTTCCCAGCGGCGTATTGCTTCCACGCTCGGTCAACCAACGTCCCAGCGGCGTATTGCTTTGACGCTCGGCCAACCAACGTCCCAGCGGCGTATTGCTTTCAGGCTCGGTCATCCAACGTCCCAGCGGCGTATTGCTTTCAGGCTCGGTCATCCAACGTCCCAGCGGCGTATTGCTTTCACGCTCGGTCCAACAACGTCCCAGCGGCGTATTGCTTTCACGCTCGGTCAACCAACGTCCCAGCGGCGTATTGCTTTGACGCTCGGTCAACCAACGTCCCAGCGGCGTATTGCTTTCACGCTCGGTCAACCAACGTCCCAGCGGCGTATTGCTTTGACGCTCGGTGAACCAACGTCCCAGTGGCGTATTGGTTTTGTCGATCGTACAACCAAGTGCCAGCGGCGTATTGCTTTCACGCTCGGTCCAACAACGTCCCAGCGGCGTATTGCTTTGACGCTCGGTCAACCAACGTCCCAGCGGCGTATTGCTTTCACGCTCGGTCAACCAACGTCCCAGCGGCGTATTGCTTTGACGCTCGGTCAACCAACGTCCCAGCGGCGTATTGCTTTCACGCTCGGTCAACCAACGTCCCAGCGGCGTATTGCTTTGACGCTCGGTCCAACAACTTCCCAGCGGCGTATTGCTTCCACGCTCGGTCCAACAACGTCCCAGCGGCGTATTGCTTTCACGCTCGGTCGAACAACGTCCAAGCGGCGTATTGCTTTCAGGCTCGGTCATCCAACGTCCCAGCGGCGTATTGCTTTCACGCTCGGTCCAAAAACTTCCCAGCGGCGTATTGCTTTCACGCTCGGTCCAACAACGTCCCAGCGGCGTATTGGTTTTGTCGATCGTACAACCAAGTGCCAGCGGCGTATTGCTTTGACGCTCGGTCCAACAACGTCCCAGCGGCGTATTGCTTTGACATTCGGTCAACCAACGTCCCAGCGGCGTATTGCTTTCACGCTCGGTCCAACAACGTCCCAGCGGCGTATTGGTTTCACGCTCGGTCCAACAACGTCCCAGCGGCGTATTGGTTTTGTCGATCGTACAACCAAGTGCCAGCGGCGTATTGCTTTGACGCTCGGTCCAACAACGTCCCAGCGGCGTATTGCTTTGACATTCGGTCAACCAACGTCCCAGCGGCATATTGGTTTCACGCTCGGTCAACCAACGTCCCAGCGGCGTATTGGTTTTGTCGATCGTACAACCAAGTGCCAGCGGCGTATTGCTTTCACGCTCGGTCCAACAACGTTCCAGCGGCGTATTGCTTTCACGCTCGGTCATCCAACGTCCCAGCGGCGTATTGGTTTCACGCTCGGTCCAACAACGTCCCAGCGGCGTATTGCTTTGACGCTCGGTCCAACAACGTCCCAGCGGCGTATTGCTTTGACATTCGGTCAACCAACGTCCCAGCGGCGTATTGCTTTCACGCTCGGTCCAACAACGTCCCAGCGGCGTATTGGTTTCACGCTCGGTCCAACAACGTCCCAGCGGCGTATTGCTTTGACGCTCGGTCCAACAACGTCCCAGCGGCGTATTGCTTTGACATTCGGTCAACCAACGTCCCAGCGGCATATTGCTTTCACGCTCGGTCAACCAACGTCCCAGCGGCGTATTGCTTTGACGCTCGGTCAACCAACGTCCCAGCGGCGTATTGCTTTGACGCTCGGTCCAACAACGTCCCAGCGGCGTATTGCTTTCACGCTCGGTCCAACAACGTCCCAGCGGCGTATTGCTTTGACGCTCGGTCAACCAACGTCCCAGCGGCGTATTGCTTTCACGCTCGGTCCAACAACGTCCCAGCGGCGTATTGCTTTGACGCTCGGTCCAACAACGTCCCAGCGGCGTATTGCTTTCACGCTCGGTCCAACAACGTCCCAGCGGCGTATTGCTTTGACGCTCGGTCTAACAACGTGCCAGCGGCGTATTGCTATGACGCTCGGTCAACCAACGTGCCAGCGGCGTATTGCTTTGACGCTCGGTCAACCAACGTCCCAGCGGCGTATTGCTTTGACGCTCGGTCAACCAACGTCCCAGCGGCGTATTGCTTTCACGCTCGGTCCAACAACGTCCCAGCGGCGTATTGCTTTGACGCTCGGTCAACCAACGTCCCAGCGGCGTATTGCTTTGACGCTCGGTCCAACAACGTCCCAGCGGCGTATTGCTTTCACGCTCGGTCCAACAACGTCCCAGCGGCGTATTGCTTTGACGCTCGGTAAACCAACGTCCCAGCGGCGTATTGCTTTCACGCTCGGTCCAACAACGTCCCAGCGGCGTATTGCTTTGACGCTCGGTCAACCAACGTGCCAGCGGCGTATTCCTTTCACGCTCGGTCCAACAACGTCCCAGCGGCGTATTGCTTTGACGCTCGGTCCAACAACGTCCCAGCGGCGTATTGCTTTCACGCTCGGTCAACCAACGTCCCAGCGGCGTATTGCTTTGACGCTCGGTCAACCAACGTCCCAGCGGCGTATTGCTTTGACGCTCGGTCAACCAACGTCCCAGCGGCATATTGCTTTGACGCTCGGTCAACCAACGTCCCAGCGGCGTATTGCTTTCACGCTCGGTCCAACAACGTCCCAGCGGCGTATTGCTTTGACGCTCGGTCAACCAACGTCCCAGCGGCGTATTGCTTTGACGCTCGGTCAACCAACGTCCCAGCGGCGTATTGCTTTCACGCTCGGTCCAACAACATCCCAGCGGCGTATTGCTTTGACGCTCGGTCAACCAACGTCCCAGCGGCGTATTGCTTTGACGCTCGGTCCAACAACGTCCCAGCGGCGTATTGCTTTCACGCTCGGTCCAACAACGTCCCAGCGGCGTATTGCTTTGACGCTCGGTCAACCAACGTGCCAGCGGCGTATTGCTATGACGCTCGGTCAACCAACGTGCCAGCGGCGTATTGCTTTGACGCTCGGTCAACCAACGTCCCAGCGGCGTATTGCTTTGACGCTCGGTCCAACAACGTCCCAGCGGCGTATTGCTTTCACGCTCGGTCCAATAACGTCCCAGCGGCGTATTGCTTTCACGCTCGGTCCAACAACGTCCCAGCGGCGTATTGCTTTGACGCTCGGTCAACCAACGTCCCAGCGGCGTATTGCTTTGACGCTCGGTCAACCAACGTGCCAGCGGCGTATTGCTTTGACGCTCGGTCCAACAACGTCCCAGCGGCGTATTGCTTTGACGCTCGGTCTAACAACGTGCCAGCGGCGTATTGCTATGACGCTCGGTCAATCAACGTGCCAGCGGCGTATTGCTTTCACGCTCGGTCCAACAACGTCCCAGCGGCGTATTGCTTTGACGTTCGGTCAACCAACGTCCCAGCGGCGTATTGCTTTCACGCTCGGTCCAACAACGGCCCAGCGGCGTATTGCTTTGACGCTCGGTCAACCAACGTGCCAGCGGCGTATTGCTATGACGCTCGGTCAACCAACGTGCCAGCGGCGTATTGCTTTGACGCTTGGTCAACCAACGTTCCAGCGGCGTATTGCTTTGACGCTCGGTCCAACAACGTCCCAGCGGCGTATTGCTTTCACGCTCGGTCAACCAACGTCCCAGCGGCGTATTGCTTTGACGCTCGGTCCAACAACGTCCCAGCGGCGTATTGCTTTCACGCTCGGTCCAACAACGTCCCAGCGGCGTATTGCTTTCACGCTCGGTCCAACAACGTCCCAGCGGCGTATTGCTTTGACGCTCGGTCCAACAACGTCCCAGCGGCGTATTGCTTTCACGCTCGGTCAACCAACGTCCCAGCGGCGTATTGCTTTAACGCTCGGTCCAACAACGTCCCAGCGGCGTATTGCTTTGACGCTCGGTCCAACAACGTCCCAGCGGCGTATTGCTTTGACGCTCGGTCAACCAACGTCCCAGCGGCGTATTGCTTTCACGCTCGGTCAACCAACGTCCCAGCGGCGTATTGCTTTGACGCTCGGTCTAACAACGTCCCAGCGGCGTATTGCTATGACGCTCGGTCAACCAACGTCCCAGCGGCGTATTGCTTTGACGCTCGGTCCAACAACGTCCCAGCGGCGTATTGCTTTCACGCTCGGTCCAACAACGTCCCAGCGGCGTATTGCTTTGACGCTCGGTCAACCAACGTCCCAGCGGCGTATTGCTTTGACGCTCGGTCAACCAACGTGCCAGCGGCGTATTGCTTTGACGCTCGGTCAACCAACGTCCCGGCGGCGTATTGCTTTGACGCTCGGTCAACCAACGTCCCAGCGGCGTATTGCTTTGACGCTCGGTCCAACAACGTCCCAGCGGCGTATTGCTATGACACTCGGTCCAACAACGTCCCAGCGGCGTATTGCTTTGACGCTCGGTCCAACAACGTCCCAGCGGCGTATTGCTTTGACGCTCGGTCAACCAACGTCCCAGCGGCGTATTGCTATGACGCTCGGTCAACCAACGTGCCAGCGGCGTATTGCTTTCACGGTCGGTCCAACAACGTCCCAGCGGCGTATTGCTTTGACGCTCGGTCCAACAACGTCCCAGCGGCGTATTGCTTTCACGCTCGGTCCAACAACGTCCCAGCGGCGTATTGCTTTGACGCTCGGTCAACCAACGTCCCAGCGGCGTATTGCTTTGACGCTCGGTAAACCAACGTCCCAGCGGCGTATTGCTTTCACGCTCGGTCCAATAACGTCCCAGCGGCGTATTGCTTTGACGCTCGGTCAACCAACGTCCCAGCGGCGTATTGCTTTGACGCTCGGTAAACCAACGTCCCAGCGGCGTATTGCTTTCACGCTCGGTCCAACAACGTCCCAGCGGCGTATTGCTTTGACGTTCGGTCAACCAACGTGCCAGCGGCGTATTGCTATGACGCTCGGTCAACCAACGTGCCAGCGGCGTATTGCTTTGACGCTCGGTCAACCAACGTCCCAGCGGCGTATTGCTTTGACGCTCGGTCAACCAACGTCCCAGCGGCATATTGCTTTGACGCTCGGTCAACCAACGTCCCAGCGGCGTATTGCTTTGACGCTCGGTCAACCAACGTCCCAGCGGCGTATTGCTTTCACGCTCGGTGATCCAACGTCCCAGCGGCATATTGCTTTTACGCTCGGTCCAACAACTTCCCAGCGGCGTATTGCTTTGACGCTCGGTCCAACAACGTCCCAGCGGCGTATTGCTTTGACGCTCGGTCAACCAACGTCCCAGCGGCGTATTGCTTTCACGCTCGGTCCAACAACTTCCCAGCGGCGTATTGCTTCCACGCTCGGTCAACCAACGTCCCAGCGGCGTATTGCTTTGACGCTCGGCCAACCAACGTCCCAGCGGCGTATTGCTTTCAGGCTCGGTCATCCAACGTCCCAGCGGCGTATTGCTTTCAGGCTCGGTCATCCAACGTCCCAGCGGCGTATTGCTTTCACGCTCGGTCCAACAACGTCCCAGCGGCGTATTGCTTTCACGCTCGGTCCAACAACGTCCCAGCGGCGTATTGCTTTGACGCTCGGTCAACCAACGTCCCAGCGGCGTATTGCTTTGACGCTCGGTCAACCAACGTGCCAGCGGCGTATTGCTTTGACGCTCGGTCAACCAACGTCCCGGCGGCGTATTGCTTTGACGCTCGGTCAACCAACGTCCCAGCGGCGTATTGCTTTGACGCTCGGTCCAACAACGTCCCAGCGGCGTATTGCTATGACACTCGGTCCAACAACGTCCCAGCGGCGTATTGCTTTGACGCTCGGTCCAACAACGTCCCAGCGGCGTATTGCTTTGACGCTCGGTCAACCAACGTCCCAGCGGCGTATTGCTATGACGCTCGGTCAACCAACGTCCCAGCGGCGTATTGCTTTGACGCTCGGTAAACCAACGTCCCAGCGGCGTATTGCTTTCACGCTCGGTCCAATAACGTCCCAGCGGCGTATTGCTTTGACGCTCGGTCAACCAACGTCCCAGCGGCGTATTGCTTTGACGCTCGGTAAACCAACGTCCCAGCGGCGTATTGCTTTCACGCTCGGTCCAACAACGTCCCAGCGGCGTATTGCTTTGACGTTCGGTCAACCAACGTGCCAGCGGCGTATTGCTATGACGCTCGGTCAACCAACGTGCCAGCGGCGTATTGCTTTGACGCTCGGTCAACCAACGTCCCAGCGGCGTATTGCTTTGACGCTCGGTCAACCAACGTCCCAGCGGCATATTGCTTTGACGCTCGGTCAACCAACGTCCCAGCGGCGTATTGCTTTGACGCTCGGTCAACCAACGTCCCAGCGGCGTATTGCTTTCACGCTCGGTGATCCAACGTCCCAGCGGCATATTGCTTTTACGCTCGGTCCAACAACTTCCCAGCGGCGTATTGCTTTGACGCTCGGTCCAACAACGTCCCAGCGGCGTATTGCTTTGACGCTCGGTCAACCAACGTCCCAGCGGCGTATTGCTTTCACGCTCGGTCCAACAACTTCCCAGCGGCGTATTGCTTCCACGCTCGGTCAACCAACGTCCCAGCGGCGTATTGCTTTGACGCTCGGCCAACCAACGTCCCAGCGGCGTATTGCTTTCAGGCTCGGTCATCCAACGTCCCAGCGGCGTATTGCTTTCAGGCTCGGTCATCCAACGTCCCAGCGGCGTATTGCTTTCACGCTCGGTCCAACAACGTCCCAGCGGCGTATTGCTTTCACGGTCGGTCCAACAACGTCCCAGCGGCGTATTGCTTTGACGCTCGGTCCAACAACGTCCCAGCGGCGTATTGCTTTCACGCTCGGTCCAACAACGTCCCAGCGGCGTATTGCTTTGACGCTCGGTCAACCAACGTCCCAGCGGCGTATTGCTTTGACGCTCGGTAAACCAACGTCCCAGCGGCGTATTGCTTTCACGCTCGGTCCAATAACGTCCCAGCGGCGTATTGCTTTGACGCTCGGTCAACCAACGTCCCAGCGGCGTATTGCTTTGACGCTCGGTAAACCAACGTCCCAGCGGCGTATTGCTTTCACGCTCGGTCCAACAACGTCCCAGCGGCGTATTGCTTTGACGTTCGGTCAACCAACGTGCCAGCGGCGTATTGCTATGACGCTCGGTCAACCAACGTGCCAGCGGCGTATTGCTTTGACGCTCGGTCAACCAACGTCCCAGCGGCGTATTGCTTTGACGCTCGGTCAACCAACGTCCCAGCGGCATATTGCTTTGACGCTCGGTCAACCAACGTCCCAGCGGCGTATTGCTTTGACGCTCGGTCAACCAACGTCCCAGCGGCGTATTGCTTTCACGCTCGGTGATCCAACGTCCCAGCGGCATATTGCTTTTACGCTCGGTCCAACAACTTCCCAGCGGCGTATTGCTTTGACGCTCGGTCCAACAACGTCCCAGCGGCGTATTGCTTTGACGCTCGGTCAACCAACGTCCCAGCGGCGTATTGCTTTCACGCTCGGTCCAACAACTTCCCAGCGGCGTATTGCTTCCACGCTCGGTCAACCAACGTCCCAGCGGCGTATTGCTTTGACGCTCGGCCAACCAACGTCCCAGCGGCGTATTGCTTTCAGGCTCGGTCATCCAACGTCCCAGCGGCGTATTGCTTTCAGGCTCGGTCATCCAACGTCCCAGCGGCGTATTGCTTTCACGCTCGGTCCAACAACGTCCCAGCGGCGTATTGCTTTCACGCTCGGTCAACCAACGTCCCAGCGGCGTATTGCTTTGACGCTCGGTCAACCAACGTCCCAGCGGCGTATTGCTTTCACGCTCGGTCAACCAACGTCCCAGCGGCGTATTGCTTTGACGCTCGGTGAACCAACGTCCCAGTGGCGTATTGGTTTTGTCGATCGTACAACCAAGTGCCAGCGGCGTATTGCTTTCACGCTCGGTCCAACAACGTCCCAGCGGCGTATTGCTTTGACGCTCGGTCAACCAACGTCCCAGCGGCGTATTGCTTTCACGCTCGGTCAACCAACGTCCCAGCGGCGTATTGCTTTGACGCTCGGTCAACCAACGTCCCAGCGGCGTATTGCTTTCACGCTCGGTCAACCAACGTCCCAGCGGCGTATTGCTTCCACGCTCGGTCCAACAACGTCCCAGCGGCGTATTGCTTTCACGCTCGGTCGAACAACGTCCAAGCGGCGTATTGCTTTCAGGCTCGGTCATCCAACGTCCCAGCGGCGTATTGCTTTCACGCTCGGTCCAAAAACTTCCCAGCGGCGTATTGCTTTCACGCTCGGTCCAACAACGTCCCAGCGGCGTATTGGTTTTGTCGATCGTACAACCAAGTGCCAGCGGCGTATTGCTTTGACGCTCGGTCCAACAACGTCCCAGCGGCGTATTGCTTTGACATTCGGTCAACCAACGTCCCAGCGGCGTATTGCTTTCACGCTCGGTCCAACAACGTCCCAGCGGCGTATTGGTTTCACGCTCGGTCCAACAACGTCCCAGCGGCGTATTGGTTTTGTCGATCGTACAACCAAGTGCCAGCGGCGTATTGCTTTGACGCTCGGTCCAACAACGTCCCAGCGGCGTATTGCTTTGACATTCGGTCAACCAACGTCCCAGCGGCATATTGGTTTCACGCTCGGTCAACCAACGTCCCAGCGGCGTATTGGTTTTGTCGATCGTACAACCAAGTGCCAGCGGCGTATTGCTTTCACGCTCGGTCCAACAACGTTCCAGCGGCGTATTGCTTTCACGCTCGGTCATCCAACGTCCCAGCGGCGTATTGGTTTCACGCTCGGTCCAACAACGTCCCAGCGGCGTATTGCTTTGACGCTCGGTCCAACAACGTCCCAGCGGCGTATTGCTTTGACATTCGGTCAACCAACGTCCCAGCGGCGTATTGCTTTCACGCTCGGTCCAACAACGTCCCAGCGGCGTATTGGTTTCACGCTCGGTCCAACAACGTCCCAGCGGCGTATTGGTTTTGTCGATCGTACAACCAAGTGCCAGCGGCGTATTGCTTTGACGCTCGGTCCAACAACGTCCCAGCGGCGTATTGCTTTGACATTCGGTCAACCAACGTCCCAGCGGCATATTGCTTTCACGCTCGGTCAACCAACGTCCCAGCGGCGTATTGGTTTTGTCGATCGTACAACCAAGTGCCAGCGGCGTATTGCTTTCACGCTCGGTCCAACAACGTCCCAGCGGCGTATTGCTTTCACGCTCGGTCATCCAACGTCCCAGCGGCGTATTGCTTTCACGCTCGGTCCAACAACTTCCCAGCGGCGTATTGCTTTGACGCTCGGTCCAACAACGTCCCAGCGGCGTATTGCTTTGACGCTCGGTCAACCAACGTCCCAGCGGCGTATTGCTTTCACGCTCGGTCAACCAACGTCCCAGCGGCGTATTGGTTTTGTCGATCGTACAACCAAGTGCCAGCGGCGTATTGCTTTCACGCTCGGTGATCCAACGTCCCAGCGGCATATTGCTTTCACGCTCGGTCCAACAACGTCCCAGCGGCGTATTGCTTTCACGCTCGGTCGAACAACGTCCAAGCGGCGTATTGCTTTCAGGCTCGGTCATCCAACGTCCCAGCGGCGTATTGCTTTCACGCTCGGTCCAACAACTTCCCAGCGGTGTATTGCTTTGACGCTCGGTCAACCAACGTCCCAGCGGCGTATTGCTTTCACGCTCGGTCAACCAACGTCCCAGCGGCGTATTGCTTTGACGCTCGGTCAACCAACGTCCCAGCGGCGTATTGGTTTTGTCGATCGTACAACCAAGTGCCAGCGGCGTATTGCTTTCACGCTCGGTGATCCAACGTCCCAGCGGCATATTGCTTTCACGCTCGGTCCAACAACTTCCCAGCGGCGTATTGCTTTGACGCTCGGTCCAACAACGTCCCAGCGGCGTATTGCTTTGACGCTCGGTCAACCAACGTCCCAGCGGCGTATTGCTTTCACGCTCGGTCCAACAACTTCCCAGCGGCGTATTGCTTCCACGCTCGGTCAACCAACGTCCCAGCGGCATATTGCTTTGACGATCGGTCAACCAACGTCCCAGCGGCGTATTGGTTTTGTCGATCGTACAACCAAGTGCCAGCGGCGTATTGCTTTCACGCTCGGTGATCCAACGTCCCAGCGGCATATTGCTTTCACGCTCGGTCCAACAACTTCCCAGCGGCGTATTGCTTTGACGCTCGGTCCAACAACGTCCCAGCGGCGTATTGCTTTGACGCTCGGTCAACCAACGTCCCAGCGGCGTATTGCTTTGACGCTCGGTCCAACAACTTCCCAGCGGCGTATTGCTTTGACATTCGGTCAACCAACGTCCCAGCGGCGTATTGCTTTCACGCTCGGTCCAACAACGTCCCAGCGGCGTATTGGTTTCACGCTCGGTCCAACAACGTCCCAGCGGCGTATTGGTTTTGTCGATCGTACAACCAAGTGCCAGCGGCGTATTGCTTTGACGCTCGGTCCAACAACGTCCCAGCGGCGTATTGCTTTGACATTCGGTCAACCAACGTCCCAGCGGCATATTGCTTTCACGCTCGGTCAACCAACGTCCCAGCGGCGTATTGGTTTTGTCGATCGTACAACCAAGTGCCAGCGGCGTATTGCTTTCACGCTCGGTCCAACAACGTTCCAGCGGCGTATTGCTTTCACGCTCGGTGATCCAAAGTCCCAGCGGCATATTGCTTTCACGCTCGGTCCAACAACGTCCCAGCGGCGTATTGCTTTCACGCTCGGTCGAACAACGTCCAAGCGGCGTATTGCTTTCAGGCTCGGTCATCCAACGTCCCAGCGGCGTATTGCTTTCACGCTCGGTCCAACAACTTCCCATCGGTGTATTGCTTTGACGCTCGGTCAACCAACGTCCCAGCGGCGTATTGCTTTCACGCTCGGTCAACCAACGTCCCAGCGGCGTATTGCTTTGACGCTCGGTCAACCAACGTCCCAGCGGCGTATTGCTTTGACGCTCGGTCCAACAACTTCCCAGCGGCGTATTGCTTTGACATTCGGTCAACCAACGTCCCAGCGGCGTATTGCTTTCACGCTCGGTCCAACAACGTCCCAGCGGCGTATTGGTTTCACGCTCGGTCCAACAACGTCCCAGCGGCGTATTGGTTTTGTCGATCGTACAACCAAGTGCCAGCGGCGTATTGCTTTGACGCTCGGTCCAACAACGTCCCAGCGGCGTATTGCTTTGACATTCGGTCAACCAACGTCCCAGCGGCATATTGCTTTCACGCTCGGTCCAACAACTTCCCAGCGGTGTATTGCTTTGACGCTCGGTCAACCAACGTCCCAGCGGCGTATTGCTTTCACGCTCGGTCAACCAACGTCCCAGCGGCGTATTGCTTTGACGCTCGGTCAACCAACGTCCCAGCGGCGTATTGCTTTGACGCTCGGTCCAACAACTTCCCAGCGGCGTATTGCTTTGACATTCGGTCAACCAACGTCCCAGCGGCGTATTGCTTTCACGCTCGGTCCAACAACGTCCCAGCGGCGTATTGGTTTCACGCTCGGTCCAACAACGTCCCAGCGGCGTATTGGTTTTGTCGATCGTACAACCAAGTGCCAGCGGCGTATTGCTTTCACGCTCGGTCCAACAACGTCCCAGCGGCGTATTGGTTTCACGCTCGGTCCAACAACGTCCCAGCGGCGTATTGGTTTTGTCGATCGTACAACCAAGTGCCAGCGGCGTATTGCTTTCACGCTCGGTCAACCAACGTCCCAGCGGCGTATTGGTTTTGTCGATCGTACAACCAAGTGCCAGCGGCGTATTGCTTTCACGCTCGGTGATCCAACGTCCCAGCGGCATATTGCTTTCACGCTCGGTCCAACAACGTCCCAGCGGCGTATTGCTTTCACGCTCGGTCGAACAACGTCCAAGCGGCGTATTGCTTTCAGGCTCGGTCATCCAACGTCCCAGCGGCGTATTGCTTTCACGCTCGGTCCAACAACTTCCCAGCGGTGTATTGCTTTGACGCTCGGTCAACCAACGTCCCAGCGGCGTATTGCTTTCACGCTCGGTCAACCAACGTCCCAGCGGCGTATTGCTTTGACGCTCGGTCAACCAACGTCCCAGCGGCGTATTGGTTTTGTCGATCGTACAACCAAGTGCCAGCGGCGTGTTGCTTTCACGCTCGGTGATCCAACGTCCCAGCGGCATATTGCTTTCACGCTCGGTCCAACAACTTCCCAGCGGCGTATTGCTTTGACGCTCGGTCCAACAACGTCCCAGCGGCGTATTGCTTTGACGCTCGGTCAACCAACGTCCCAGCGGCGTATTGCTTTCACGCTCGGTCCAACAACTTCCCAGCGGCGTATTGCTTCCACGCTCGGTCAACCAACGTCCCAGCGGCATATTGCTTTGACGATCGGTCAACCAACGTCCCAGCGGCGTATTGCTTTCAGGCTCGGTCATCCAACGTCCCAGCGGCGTATTGCTTTCAGGCTCGGTCATCCAACGTCCCAGCGGCGTATTGCTTTCACGCTCGGTCCAACAACGTCCCAGCGGCGTATTGCTTTCACGCTCGGTCCAACAACGTCCCAGCGGCGTATTGCTTTGACATTCGGTCAACCAACGTCCCAGCGGCGTATTGCTTTCACGCTCGGTCCAACAACTTCCCAGCGGCGTATTGCTTTCACGCTCGGTCCAACAACGTCCCAGCGGCGTATTGGTTTTGTCGATCGTACAACCAAGTGCCAGCGGCGTATTGCTTTGACGCTCGGTCCAACAACGTCCCAGCGGCGTATTGCTTTGACATTCGGTCAACCAACGTCCCTGCGGCGTATTGCTTTCACGCTCGGTCCAACAACGTCCCAGCGGCGTATTGGTTTCACGCTCGGTCCAACAACGTCCCAGCGGCGTATTGGTTTTGTCGATCGTACAACCAAGTGCCAGCGGCGTATTGCTTTGACGCTCGGTCCAACAACGTCCCAGCGGCGTATTGCTTTGACATTCGGTCAACCAACGTCCCAGCGGCGTATTGCTTTCACGCTCGGTCAACCAACGTCCCAGCGGCGTATTGCTTTGACGCTCGGTCAACCAACGTCCCAGCGGCGTATTGGTTTTGTCGATCGTACAACCAAGTGCCAGCGGCGTATTGCTTTCACGCTCGGTGATCCAACGTCCCAGCGGCATATTGCTTTCACGCTCGGTCCAACAACTTCCCAGCGGCGTATTGCTTTGACGCTCGGTCCAACAACGTCCCAGCGGCGTATTGCTTTGACGCTCGGTCAACCAACGTCCCAGCGGCGTATTGCTTTCACGCTCGGTCCAACAACTTCCCAGCGGCGTATTGCTTTCACGCTCGGTCCAACAACGTCCCAGCGGCGTATTGGTTTTGTCGATCGTACAACCAAGTGCCAGCGGCGTATTGCTTTGACGCTCGGTCCAACAACGTCCCAGCGGCGTATTGCTTTGACATTCGGTCAACCAACGTCCCAGCGGCGTATTGCTTTCACGCTCGGTCCAACAACGTCCCAGCGGCGTATTGGTTTCACGCTCGGTCCAACAACGTCCCAGCGGCGTATTGGTTTTGTCGATCGTACAACCAAGTGCCAGCGGCGTATTGCTTTGACGCACGGTCCAACAACGTCCCAGCGGCGTATTGCTTTGACATTCGGTCAACCAACGTCCCAGCGGCGTATTGCTTTCACGCTCGGTCAACCAACGTCCCAGCGGCGTATTGGTTTTGTCGATCGTACAACCAAGTGCCAGCGGCGTATTGCTTTCACGCTCGGTCCAACAACGTTCCAGCGGCGTATTGCTTTCACGCTCGGTCATCCAACGTCCCAGCGGCGTATTGCTTTCACGCTCGATCCAACAACTTCCCAGCGGCGTATTGCTTTGACGCTCGGTCCAACAACGTCCCAGCGGCGTATTGCTTTGACGCTCGGTCAACCAACGTCCCAGCGGCGTATTGCTTTCACGCTCGGTCAACCAACGTCCCAGCGGCGTATTGGTTTTGTCGATCGTACAACCAAGTGCCAGCGGCGTATTGCTTTCACGCTCGGTGATCCAACGTCCCAGCGGCATATTGCTTTCACGCTCGGTCCAACAACTTCCCAGCGGCGTATTGCTTTGACGCTCGGTCCAACAACGTCCCAGCGGCGTATTGCTTTGACGCTCGGTCAACCAACGTCCCAGCGGCGTATTGCTTTGACGCTCGGTGAACCAACGTCCCAGTGGCGTATTGGTTTTGTCGATCGTACAACCAAGTGCCAGCGGCGTATTGCTTTGACGCTCGGTCCAACAACGTCCCAGCGGCGTATTGCTTTGATGCTCGGTCAACCAACGTCCCAGCGGCGTATTGCTTTCACGCTCGGTCAACCAACGTCCCAGCGGCGTATTGGTTTTGTCGATCGTACAACCAAGTGCCAGCGGCGTATTGCTTTCACGCTCGGTCAACCAACGTCCCAGCGGCGTATTGCTTTGACGCTCGGTCCAACAACGTCCCAGCGGCGTATTGCTTTCACTCTCGGTCAACCAACGTCCCAGCGGCGTATTGCTTTGACGCTCGGTCAACCAACGTCCCAGCGGCGTATTGCTTTCACGCTCGGTCCAACAACTTCCCAGCGGCGTATTGCTTTCACGCTCGGTCAACCAACGTCCCAGCGGCGTATTGCTTTCACGCTCGGTCCAACAACGTCCCAGCGGCGTATTGCTTTCAGGCTCGGTCATCCAACGTCCCAGCGGCGTATTGCTTTCACGCTCGGGCCAACAACTTCCCAGCGGCGTATTGCTTTCACGCTCGGTCCAACAACGCCCCAGCGGCGTATTGCTTTGACGCTCGGTCAACCAACGTCCCAGCGGCGTATTGCTTTGACGCTCGGTCATCCAACGTCCCAGCGGCGTATTGCTTTCACGCTCGGTCCAACAACGTCCCAGCGGCGTATTGCTTTCACGCTCGGTCAACCAACGTCCCAGCGGCGTATTGCTTTGACGCTCGGTCAACCAACGTCCCAGCGGCGTATTGCTTTCACGCTCGGTCAACCAACGTCCCAGCGGCGTATTGCATTGACGCTCGGTGAACCAACGTCCCAGTGGCGTATTGGTTTTGTCGATCGTACAACCAAGTGCCAGCGGCGTATTGCTTTGACGCTCGGTCCAACAACGTCCCACCGGCGTATTGCTTTGACATTCGGTCAACCAACGTCCCAGCGGCGTATTGCTTTCACGCTCGGTCCAACAACGTCCCAGCGGCGTATTGGTTTCACGCTCGGTCCAACAACGTCCCAGCGGCGTATTGGTTTTGTCGATCGTACAACCAAGTGCCAGCGGCGTATTGCTTTCACGCTCGGTCCAACAACGTCCCAGCGGCGTATTGCTTTCACGCTCGGTCAACCAACGTCCCAGCGGCGTATTGCTTTCACGCTCGGTCCAACAACGTCCCAGCGGCGTATTGCTTTCACGCTCGGTCCAACAACGTCCCAGCGGCGTATTGCTTTGACGCTCGGTCAACCAACGTCCCAGCGGCGTATTGCTTTGACGCTCGGTCAACCAACGTCCCAGCGGCGTATTGCTTTGACGCTCGGTCAACCAACGTCCCAGCGGCGTATTGGTTTTGTCGATCGTACAACCAAGTGCCAGCGGCGTATTGCTTTCACGCTCGGTGATCCAACGTCCCAGCGGCATATTGCTTTCACGCTCGGTCCAACAACTTCCCAGCGGCGTATTGCTTTGACGCTCGGTCCAACAACGTCCCAGCGGCGTATTGCTTTGACGCTCGGTCAACCAACGTCCCAGCGGCGTATTGCTTTCACGCTCGGTCCAACAACTTCCCAGCGGCGTATTGCTTTCACGCTGGGTCCAACAACGTCCCAGCGGCGTATTGGTTTTGTCGATCGTACAACCAAGTGCCAGCGGCGTATTGCTTTGACGCTCGGTCCAACAACGTCCCAGCGGCGTATTGCTTTGACATTCGGTCAACCAACGTCCCAGCGGCGTATTGGTTTTGTCGATCGTACAACCAAGTGCCAGCGGCGTATTGCTTTCACGCTCGGTGATCCAACGTCCCAGCGGCATATTGCTTTCACGCTCGGTCCAACAACTTCCCAGCGGCGTATTGCTTTGACGCTCGGTCCAACAACGTCCCAGCGGCGTATTGCTTTGACGCTCGGTCAACCAACGTCCCAGCGGCGTATTGATTTGACGCTCGGTCAACCAACGTCCCAGCGGCGTATTGCTTTGACGCTCGGTCAACCAACGTCCCAGCGGCGTATTGCTTTGACGCTCGGTCAACCAACGTCCCAGCGGCGTATTGCTTTGACGCTCGGTCAACCAACGTCCCAGCGGCGTATTGCTTTGACGCTCGGTCAACCAACGTCCCAGCGGCGTATTGCTTTCACGCTCGGTCAACCAACGTCCCAGCGGCGTATTGCTTTGACGCTCGGTCAACCAACGTCCCAGCGGCGTATTGGTTTTGTCGATCGTACAACCAAGTGCCAGCGGCGTATTGCTTTCACGCTCGGTGATCCAACGTCCCAGCGGCATATTGCTTTCACGCTCGGTCCAACAACTTCCCAGCGGCGTATTGCTTTGACGCTCGGTCCAACAACGTCCCAGCGGCGTATTGCTTTGACGCTCGGTCAACCAACGTCCCAGCGGCGTATTGCTTTCACGCTCGGTCCAACAATTTCCCAGCGCCGTATTGCTTCCACGCTCGGTCAACCAACGTCCCAGCGGCGTATTGCTTTGACGCTCGGTCAACCAACGTCCCAGCGGCGTATTGCTTTCAGGCTCGGTCATCCAACGTCCCAGCGGCGTATTGCTTTCAGGCTCGGTCAACCAACGTCCCAGCGGCGTATTGCTTTGACGCTCGGTCACCCAACGTCCCAGCGGCGTATTGCTTTGACGCTCGGTGATCCAACGTCCCAGCGGCATATTGCTTTCACGCTCGGTCCAACAACTTCCCAGCGGCGTATTGCTTTGACGCTCGGTCCAACAACGTCCCAGCGGCGTATTGCTTTGACGCTCGGTCAACCAACGTCCCAGCGGCGTATTGCTTTCACGCTCGGTCCAACAACTTCCCAGCGGCGTATTGCTTTCACGCTCGGTCCAACAACGTCCCAGCGGCGTATTGGTTTTGTCGATCGTACAACCAAGTGCCAGCGGCGTATTGCTTTGACGCTCGGTCCAACAACGTCCCAGCGGCGTATTGCTTTGACATTCGGTCAACCAACGTCCCAGCGGCGTATTGCTTTCACGCTCGGTCCAACAACGTCCCAGCGGCGTATTGGTTTCACGCTCGGTCCAACAACGTCCCAGCGGCGTATTGGTTTTGTCGATCGTACAACCAAGTGCCAGCGGCGTATTGCTTTGACGCTCGGTCCAACAACGTCCCAGCGGCGTATTGCTTTGACATTCGGTCAACCAACATCCCAGCGGCGTATTGCTTTCACGCTCGGTCCAACAACTTCCCAGCGGCGTATTGCTTTGACGCTCGGTCAACCAACGTCCCAGCGGCGTATTGGTTTTGTCGATCGTACAACCAAGTGCCAGCGGCGTATTGCTTTCACGCTCGGTGATCCAACGTCCCAGCGGCATATTGCTTTCACGCTCGGTCCAACAACTTCCCAGCGGCGTATTGCTTTGACGCTCGGTCCAACAACGTCCCAGCGGCGTATTGCTTTGACGCTCGGTCAACCAACGTCCCAGCGGCGTATTGCTTTCACGCTCGGTCCAACAACGTCCCAGCGGCGTATTGGTTTTGTCGATCGTACAACCAAGTGCCAGCGGCGTATTGCTTTGACGCTCGGTCCAACAACGTCCCAGCGGCGTATTGCTTTGACATTCGGTCAACCAACGTCCCAGCGGCGTATTGCTTTCACCCTCGGTCCAACAACGTCCCAGCGGCGTATTGGTTTCACGCTCGGTCCAACAACGTCCCAGCGGCGTATTGGTTTTGTCGATCGTACAACCAAGTGCCAGCGGCGTATTGCTTTGACGCTCGGTCCAACAACGTCCCAGCGGCGTATTGCTTTGACATTCGGTCAACCAACGTCCCAGCGGCGTATTGCTTTCACGCTCGGTCAACCAACGTCCCAGCGGCGTATTGGTTTTGTCGATCGTACAACCAAGTGCGAGCGGCGTATTGCTTTCACGCTCGGTCCAACAACGTTCCAGCGGCGTATTGCTTTCACGCTCGGTCATCCAACGTCCCAGCGGCGTATTGCTTTCACGCTCGGTCCAACAACTTCCCAGCGGCGTATTGCTTTGACGCTCGGTCCAACAACGTCCCAGCGGCGTATTGCTTTGACGCTCGGTCAACCAACGTCCCAGCGGCGTATTGCTTTGACGCTCGGTCAACCAACGTCCCAGCGGCGTATTGCTTTGACGCTCGGTCAACCAACGTCCCAGCGGCGTATTGCTTTGACGCTCGGTCAACCAACGTCCCAGCGGCGTATTGCTTTCACGCTCGGTCAACCAACGTCCCAGCGGCGTATTGCTTTGACGCTCGGTCAACCAACGTCCCAGCGGCGTATTGGTTTTGTCGATCGTACAACCAAGTGCCAGCGGCGTATTGCTTTCACGCTCGGTGATCCAACGTCCCAGCGGCATATTGCTTTCACGCTCGGTCCAACAACTTCCCAGCGGCGTATTGCTTTGACGCTCGGTCCAACAACGTCCCAGCGGCGTATTGCTTTGACGCTCGGTCAACCAACGTCCCAGCGGCGTATTGCTTTCACGCTCGGTCCAACAATTTCCCAGCGCCGTATTGCTTCCACGCTCGGTCAACCAACGTCCCAGCGGCGTATTGCTTTGACGCTCGGTCAACCAACGTCCCAGCGGCGTATTGCTTTCAGGCTCGGTCATCCAACGTCCCAGCGGCGTATTGCTTTCAGGCTCGGTCAACCAACGTCCCAGCGGCGTATTGCTTTGACGCTCGGTCACCCAACGTCCCAGCGGCGTATTGCTTTGACGCTCGGTGATCCAACGTCCCAGCGGCATATTGCTTTCACGCTCGGTCCAACAACTTCCCAGCGGCGTATTGCTTTGACGCTCGGTCCAACAACGTCCCAGCGGCGTATTGCTTTGACGCTCGGTCAACCAACGTCCCAGCGGCGTATTGCTTTCACGCTCGGTCCAACAACTTCCCAGCGGCGTATTGCTTTCACGCTCGGTCCAACAACGTCCCAGCGGCGTATTGGTTTTGTCGATCGTACAACCAAGTGCCAGCGGCGTATTGCTTTGACGCTCGGTCCAACAACGTCCCAGCGGCGTATTGCTTTGACATTCGGTCAACCAACGTCCCAGCGGCGTATTGCTTTCACGCTCGGTCCAACAACGTCCCAGCGGCGTATTGGTTTCACGCTCGGTCCAACAACGTCCCAGCGGCGTATTGGTTTTGTCGATCGTACAACCAAGTGCCAGCGGCGTATTGCTTTGACGCTCGGTCCAACAACGTCCCAGCGGCGTATTGCTTTGACATTCGGTCAACCAACATCCCAGCGGCGTATTGCTTTCACGCTCGGTCCAACAACTTCCCAGCGGCGTATTGCTTTGACGCTCGGTCAACCAACGTCCCAGCGGCGTATTGGTTTTGTCGATCGTACAACCAAGTGCCAGCGGCGTATTGCTTTCACGCTCGGTGATCCAACGTCCCAGCGGCATATTGCTTTCACGCTCGGTCCAACAACTTCCCAGCGGCGTATTGCTTTGACGCTCGGTCCAACAACGTCCCAGCGGCGTATTGCTTTGACGCTCGGTCAACCAACGTCCCAGCGGCGTATTGCTTTCACGCTCGGTCCAACAACGTCCCAGCGGCGTATTGGTTTTGTCGATCGTACAACCAAGTGCCAGCGGCGTATTGCTTTGACGCTCGGTCCAACAACGTCCCAGCGGCGTATTGCTTTGACATTCGGTCAACCAACGTCCCAGCGGCGTATTGCTTTCACCCTCGGTCCAACAACGTCCCAGCGGCGTATTGGTTTCACGCTCGGTCCAACAACGTCCCAGCGGCGTATTGGTTTTGTCGATCGTACAACCAAGTGCCAGCGGCGTATTGCTTTGACGCTCGGTCCAACAACGTCCCAGCGGCGTATTGCTTTGACATTCGGTCAACCAACGTCCCAGCGGCGTATTGCTTTCACGCTCGGTCAACCAACGTCCCAGCGGCGTATTGGTTTTGTCGATCGTACAACCAAGTGCGAGCGGCGTATTGCTTTCACGCTCGGTCCAACAACGTTCCAGCGGCGTATTGCTTTCACGCTCGGTCATCCAACGTCCCAGCGGCGTATTGCTTTCACGCTCGGTCCAACAACTTCCCAGCGGCGTATTGCTTTGACGCTCGGTCCAACAACGTCCCAGCGGCGTATTGCTTTGACGCTCGGTCAACCAACGTCCCAGCGGCGTATTGCTTTCACGCTCGGTCAACCAACGTCCCAGCGGCGTATTGGTTTTGTCGATCGTACAACCAAGTGCCAGCGGCGTATTGCTTTCACGCTCGGTGATCCAACGTCCCAGCGGCATATTGCTTTCACGCTCGGTCCAACAACTTCCCAGCGGCGTATTGCTTTGACGCTCGGTCCAACAACGTCCCAGCGGCGTATTGCTTTGACGCTCGGTCAACCAACGTCCCAGCGGCGTATTGCTTTCACGCTCGGTCCAACAACTTCCCAGCGGCGTATTGCTTTCACGCTCGGTCCAACAACGTCCCAGCGGCGTATTGGTTTTGTCGATCGTACAACCAAGTGCCAGCGGCGTATTGCTTTGACGCTCGGTCCAACAACGTCCCAGCGGCGTATTGCTTTGACATTCGGTCAACCAACGTCCCAGCGGCGTATTGCTTTCACGCTCGGTCCAACAACGTCCCAGCGGCGTATTGGTTTCACGCTCGGTCCAACAACGTCCCAGCGGCGTATTGGTTTTGTCGATCGTACAACCAAGTGCCAGCGGCGTATTGCTTTGACGCTCGGTCCAACAACGTCCCAGCGGCGTATTGCTTTGACATTCGGTCAACCAACGTCCCAGCGGCGTATTGCTTTCACGCTCGGTCAACCAACGTCCCAGCGGCGTATTGGTTTTGTCGATCGTACAACCAAGTGCCAGCGGCGTATTGCTTTCACGCTCGGTCCAACAACGTTCCAGCGGCGTATTGCTTTCACGCTCGGTCATCCAACGTCCCAGCGGCGTATTGCTTTCACGCTCGGTCCAACAACTTCCCAGCGGCGTATTGCTTTGACGCTGGGTCCAACAACGTCCCAGCGGCGTATTGCTTTGACGCTCGGTCAACCAACGTCCCAGCGGCGTATTGCTTTCACGCTCGGTCAACCAACGTCCCAGCGGCGTATTGGTTTTGTCGATCGTACAACCAAGTGCCAGCGGCGTATTGCTTTCACGCTCGGTGATCCAACGTCCCAGCGGCATATTGCTTTCACGCTCGGTCCAACAACTTCCCAGCGGCGTATTGCTTTGACGCTCGGTCCAACAACGTCCCAGCGGCGTATTGCTTTGACGCTCGGTCAACCAACGTCCCAGCGGCGTATTGCTTTCACGCTCGGTCCAACAACTTCCCAGCGCCGTATTGCTTCCACGCTCGGTCAACCAACGTCCCAGCGGCGTATTGCTTTGACGCTCGGTCAACCAACGTCCCAGCGGCGTATTGCTTTCAGGCTCGGTCATCCAACGTCCCAGCGGCGTATTGCTTTCAGGCTCGGTCAACCAACGTCCCAGCGGCGTATTGCTTTGACGCTCGGTCACCCAACGTCCCAGCGGCGTATTGCTTTGACGCTCGGTGATCCAACGTCCCAGCGGCATATTGCTTTCACGCTCGGTCCAACAACTTCCCAGCGGCGTATTGCTTTGACGCTCGGTCCAACAACGTCCCAGCGGCGTATTGCTTTGACGCTCGGTCAACCAACGTCCCAGCGGCGTATTGCTTTCACGCTCGGTCCAACAACTTCCCAGCGGCGTATTGCTTTCACGCTCGGTCCAACAACGTCCCAGCGGCGTATTGGTTTTGTCGATCGTACAACCAAGTGCCAGCGGCGTATTGCTTTGACGCTCGGTCCAACAACGTCCCAGCGGCGTATTGCTTTGACATTCGGTCAACCAACGTCCCAGCGGCGTATTGCTTTCACGCTCGGTCCAACAACGTCCCAGCGGCGTATTGGTTTCACGCTCGGTCCAACAACGTCCCAGCGGCGTATTGGTTTTGTCGATCGTACAACCAAGTGCCAGCGGCGTATTGCTTTGACGCTCGGTCCAACAACGTCCCAGCGGCGTATTGCTTTGACATTCGGTCAACCAACATCCCAGCGGCGTATTGCTTTCACGCTCGGTCCAACAACTTCCCAGCGGCGTATTGCTTTGACGCTCGGTCAACCAACGTCCCAGCGGCGTATTGGTTTTGTCGATCGTACAACCAAGTGCCAGCGGCGTATTGCTTTCACGCTCGGTGATCCAACGTCCCAGCGGCATATTGCTTTCACGCTCGGTCCAACAACTTCCCAGCGGCGTATTGCTTTGACGCTCGGTCCAACAACGTCCCAGCGGCGTATTGCTTTGACGCTCGGTCAACCAACGTCCCAGCGGCGTATTGCTTTCACGCTCGGTCCAACAACGTCCCAGCGGCGTATTGGTTTTGTCGATCGTACAACCAAGTGCCAGCGGCGTATTGCTTTGACGCTCGGTCCAACAACGTCCCAGCGGCGTATTGCTTTGACATTCGGTCAACCAACGTCCCAGCGGCGTATTGCTTTCACGCTCGGTCAACCAACGTCCCAGCGGCGTATTGGTTTTGTCGATCGTACAACCAAGTGCAGCGGCGTATTGCTTTCACGCTCGGTCAACCAACGTCCCAGCGGCGTATTGCTTTGACGCTCGGTCCAACAACGTCCCAGCGGCGTATTGCTTTCACTCTCGGTCAACCAACGTCCCAGCGGCGTATTGCTTTGACGCTCGGTCAACCAACGTCCCAGCGGCGTATTGCTTTCACGCTCGGTCCAACAACTTCCCAGCGGCGTATTGCTTTCACGCTCGGTCAACCAACGTCCCAGCGGCGTATTGCTTTCACGCTCGGTCCAACAACGTCCCAGCGGCGTATTGCTTTCAGGCTCGGTCATCCAACGTCCCAGCGGCGTATTGCTTTCACGCTCGGGCCAACAACTTCCCAGCGGCGTATTGCTTTCACGCTCGGTCCAACAACGCCCCAGCGGCGTATTGCTTTGACGCTCGGTCAACCAACGTCCCAGCGGCGTATTGCTTTGACGCTCGGTCATCCAACGTCCCAGCGGCGTATTGCTTTCACGCTCGGTCCAACAACGTCCCAGCGGCGTATTGCTTTCACGCTCGGTCAACCAACGTCCCAGCGGCGTATTGCTTTGACGCTCGGTCAACCAACGTCCCAGCGGCGTATTGCTTTCACGCTCGGTCAACCAACGTCCCAGCGGCGTATTGCATTGACGCTCGGTGAACCAACGTCCCAGTGGCGTATTGGTTTTGTCGATCGTACAACCAAGTGCCAGCGGCGTATTGCTTTGACGCTCGGTCCAACAACGTCCCACCGGCGTATTGCTTTGACATTCGGTCAACCAACGTCCCAGCGGCGTATTGCTTTCACGCTCGGTCCAACAACGTCCCAGCGGCGTATTGGTTTCACGCTCGGTCCAACAACGTCCCAGCGGCGTATTGGTTTTGTCGATCGTACAACCAAGTGCCAGCGGCGTATTGCTTTCACGCTCGGTCCAACAACGTCCCAGCGGCGTATTGCTTTCACGCTCGGTCAACCAACGTCCCAGCGGCGTATTGCTTTCACGCTCGGTCCAACAACGTCCCAGCGGCGTATTGCTTTCAGGCTCGGTCATCCAACGTCCCAGCGGCGTATTGCTTTCACGCTCGGTCCAACAACGTCCCAGCGGCGTATTGCTTTCAGGCTCGGTCATCCAACGTCCCAGCGGCGTATTGCTTTCACGCTCGGGCCAACAACTTCCCAGCGGCGTATTGCTTTCACGCTCGGTCCAACAACGCCCCAGCGGCGTATTGCTTTGACGCTCGGTCAACCAACGTCCCAGCGGCGTATTGCTTTGACGCTCGGTCATCCAACGTCCCAGCGGCGTATTGCTTTCACGCTCGGTCCAACAACGTCCCAGCGGCGTATTGCTTTCACGCTCGGTCAACCAACGTCCCAGCGGCGTATTGCTTTGACGCTCGGTCAACCAACGTCCCAGCGGCGTATTGCTTTCACGCTCGGTCAACCAACGTCCCAGCGGCGTATTGCATTGACGCTCGGTGAACCAACGTCCCAGTGGCGTATTGGTTTTGTCGATCGTACAACCAAGTGCCAGCGGCGTATTGCTTTGACGCTCGGTCCAACAACGTCCCACCGGCGTATTGCTTTGACATTCGGTCAACCAACGTCCCAGCGGCGTATTGCTTTCACGCTCGGTCCAACAACGTCCCAGCGGCGTATTGGTTTCACGCTCGGTCCAACAACGTCCCAGCGGCGTATTGGTTTTGTCGATCGTACAACCAAGTGCCAGCGGCGTATTGCTTTCACGCTCGGTCCAACAACGTCCCAGCGGCGTATTGCTTTCACGCTCGGTCAACCAACGTCCCAGCGGCGTATTGCTTTCACGCTCGGTCCAACAACGTCCCAGCGGCGTATTGCTTTCACGCTCGGTCCAACAACGTCCCAGCGGCGTATTGCTTTGACGCTCGGTCAACCAACGTCCCAGCGGCGTATTGCTTTGACGCTCGGTCAACCAACGTCCCAGCGGCGTATTGCTTTGACGCTCGGTCAACCAACGTCCCAGCGGCGTATTGCTTTGACGCTCGGTCAACCAACGTCCCAGCGGCGTATTGGTTTTGTCGATCGTACAACCAAGTGCCAGCGGCGTATTGCTTTCACGCTCGGTGATCCAACGTCCCAGCGGCATATTGCTTTCACGCTCGGTCCAACAACTTCCCAGCGGCGTATTGCTTTGACGCTCGGTCCAACAACGTCCCAGCGGCGTATTGCTTTGACGCTCGGTCAACCAACGTCCCAGCGGCGTATTGCTTTCACGCTCGGTCCAACAACTTCCCAGCGGCGTATTGCTTTCACGCTGGGTCCAACAACGTCCCAGCGGCGTATTGGTTTTGTCGATCGTACAACCAAGTGCCAGCGGCGTATTGCTTTGACGCTCGGTCCAACAACGTCCCAGCGGCGTATTGCTTTGACATTCGGTCAACCAACGTCCCAGCGGCGTATTGGTTTTGTCGATCGTACAACCAAGTGCCAGCGGCGTATTGCTTTCACGCTCGGTGATCCAACGTCCCAGCGGCATATTGCTTTCACGCTCGGTCCAACAACTTCCCAGCGGCGTATTGCTTTGACGCTCGGTCCAACAACGTCCCAGCGGCGTATTGCTTTGACGCTCGGTCAACCAACGTCCCAGCGGCGTATTGATTTGACGCTCGGTCAACCAACGTCCCAGCGGCGTATTGCTTTGACGCTCGGTCAACCAACGTCCCAGCGGCGTATTGCTTTGACGCTCGGTCAACCAACGTCCCAGCGGCGTATTGCTTTGACGCTCGGTCAACCAACGTCCCAGCGGCGTATTGCTTTGACGCTCGGTCAACCAACGTCCCAGCGGCGTATTGCTTTCACGCTCGGTCAACCAACGTCCCAGCGGCGTATTGCTTTGACGCTCGGTCAACCAACGTCCCAGCGGCGTATTGGTTTTGTCGATCGTACAACCAAGTGCCAGCGGCGTATTGCTTTCACGCTCGGTGATCCAACGTCCCAGCGGCATATTGCTTTCACGCTCGGTCCAACAACTTCCCAGCGGCGTATTGCTTTGACGCTCGGTCCAACAACGTCCCAGCGGCGTATTGCTTTGACGCTCGGTCAACCAACGTCCCAGCGGCGTATTGCTTTCACGCTCGGTCCAACAATTTCCCAGCGCCGTATTGCTTCCACGCTCGGTCAACCAACGTCCCAGCGGCGTATTGCTTTGACGCTCGGTCAACCAACGTCCCAGCGGCGTATTGCTTTCAGGCTCGGTCATCCAACGTCCCAGCGGCGTATTGCTTTCAGGCTCGGTCAACCAACGTCCCAGCGGCGTATTGCTTTGACGCTCGGTCACCCAACGTCCCAGCGGCGTATTGCTTTGACGCTCGGTGATCCAACGTCCCAGCGGCATATTGCTTTCACGCTCGGTCCAACAACTTCCCAGCGGCGTATTGCTTTGACGCTCGGTCCAACAACGTCCCAGCGGCGTATTGCTTTGACGCTCGGTCAACCAACGTCCCAGCGGCGTATTGCTTTCACGCTCGGTCCAACAACTTCCCAGCGGCGTATTGCTTTCACGCTCGGTCCAACAACGTCCCAGCGGCGTATTGGTTTTGTCGATCGTACAACCAAGTGCCAGCGGCGTATTGCTTTGACGCTCGGTCCAACAACGTCCCAGCGGCGTATTGCTTTGACATTCGGTCAACCAACGTCCCAGCGGCGTATTGCTTTCACGCTCGGTCCAACAACGTCCCAGCGGCGTATTGGTTTCACGCTCGGTCCAACAACGTCCCAGCGGCGTATTGGTTTTGTCGATCGTACAACCAAGTGCCAGCGGCGTATTGCTTTGACGCTCGGTCCAACAACGTCCCAGCGGCGTATTGCTTTGACATTCGGTCAACCAACATCCCAGCGGCGTATTGCTTTCACGCTCGGTCCAACAACTTCCCAGCGGCGTATTGCTTTGACGCTCGGTCAACCAACGTCCCAGCGGCGTATTGGTTTTGTCGATCGTACAACCAAGTGCCAGCGGCGTATTGCTTTCACGCTCGGTGATCCAACGTCCCAGCGGCATATTGCTTTCACGCTCGGTCCAACAACTTCCCAGCGGCGTATTGCTTTGACGCTCGGTCCAACAACGTCCCAGCGGCGTATTGCTTTGACGCTCGGTCAACCAACGTCCCAGCGGCGTATTGCTTTCACGCTCGGTCCAACAACGTCCCAGCGGCGTATTGGTTTTGTCGATCGTACAACCAAGTGCCAGCGGCGTATTGCTTTGACGCTCGGTCCAACAACGTCCCAGCGGCGTATTGCTTTGACATTCGGTCAACCAACGTCCCAGCGGCGTATTGCTTTCACCCTCGGTCCAACAACGTCCCAGCGGCGTATTGGTTTCACGCTCGGTCCAACAACGTCCCAGCGGCGTATTGGTTTTGTCGATCGTACAACCAAGTGCCAGCGGCGTATTGCTTTGACGCTCGGTCCAACAACGTCCCAGCGGCGTATTGCTTTGACATTCGGTCAACCAACGTCCCAGCGGCGTATTGCTTTCACGCTCGGTCAACCAACGTCCCAGCGGCGTATTGGTTTTGTCGATCGTACAACCAAGTGCGAGCGGCGTATTGCTTTCACGCTCGGTCCAACAACGTTCCAGCGGCGTATTGCTTTCACGCTCGGTCATCCAACGTCCCAGCGGCGTATTGCTTTCACGCTCGGTCCAACAACTTCCCAGCGGCGTATTGCTTTGACGCTCGGTCCAACAACGTCCCAGCGGCGTATTGCTTTGACGCTCGGTCAACCAACGTCCCAGCGGCGTATTGCTTTCACGCTCGGTCAACCAACGTCCCAGCGGCGTATTGGTTTTGTCGATCGTACAACCAAGTGCCAGCGGCGTATTGCTTTCACGCTCGGTGATCCAACGTCCCAGCGGCATATTGCTTTCACGCTCGGTCCAACAACTTCCCAGCGGCGTATTGCTTTGACGCTCGGTCCAACAACGTCCCAGCGGCGTATTGCTTTGACGCTCGGTCAACCAACGTCCCAGCGGCGTATTGCTTTCACGCTCGGTCCAACAACTTCCCAGCGGCGTATTGCTTTCACGCTCGGTCCAACAACGTCCCAGCGGCGTATTGGTTTTGTCGATCGTACAACCAAGTGCCAGCGGCGTATTGCTTTGACGCTCGGTCCAACAACGTCCCAGCGGCGTATTGCTTTGACATTCGGTCAACCAACGTCCCAGCGGCGTATTGCTTTCACGCTCGGTCCAACAACGTCCCAGCGGCGTATTGGTTTCACGCTCGGTCCAACAACGTCCCAGCGGCGTATTGGTTTTGTCGATCGTACAACCAAGTGCCAGCGGCGTATTGCTTTGACGCTCGGTCCAACAACGTCCCAGCGGCGTATTGCTTTGACATTCGGTCAACCAACGTCCCAGCGGCGTATTGCTTTCACGCTCGGTCAACCAACGTCCCAGCGGCGTATTGGTTTTGTCGATCGTACAACCAAGTGCCAGCGGCGTATTGCTTTCACGCTCGGTCCAACAACGTTCCAGCGGCGTATTGCTTTCACGCTCGGTCATCCAACGTCCCAGCGGCGTATTGCTTTCACGCTCGGTCCAACAACTTCCCAGCGGCGTATTGCTTTGACGCTGGGTCCAACAACGTCCCAGCGGCGTATTGCTTTGACGCTCGGTCAACCAACGTCCCAGCGGCGTATTGCTTTCACGCTCGGTCAACCAACGTCCCAGCGGCGTATTGGTTTTGTCGATCGTACAACCAAGTGCCAGCGGCGTATTGCTTTCACGCTCGGTGATCCAACGTCCCAGCGGCATATTGCTTTCACGCTCGGTCCAACAACTTCCCAGCGGCGTATTGCTTTGACGCTCGGTCCAACAACGTCCCAGCGGCGTATTGCTTTGACGCTCGGTCAACCAACGTCCCAGCGGCGTATTGCTTTCACGCTCGGTCCAACAACTTCCCAGCGCCGTATTGCTTCCACGCTCGGTCAACCAACGTCCCAGCGGCGTATTGCTTTGACGCTCGGTCAACCAACGTCCCAGCGGCGTATTGCTTTCAGGCTCGGTCATCCAACGTCCCAGCGGCGTATTGCTTTCAGGCTCGGTCAACCAACGTCCCAGCGGCGTATTGCTTTGACGCTCGGTCACCCAACGTCCCAGCGGCGTATTGCTTTGACGCTCGGTGATCCAACGTCCCAGCGGCATATTGCTTTCACGCTCGGTCCAACAACTTCCCAGCGGCGTATTGCTTTGACGCTCGGTCCAACAACGTCCCAGCGGCGTATTGCTTTGACGCTCGGTCAACCAACGTCCCAGCGGCGTATTGCTTTCACGCTCGGTCCAACAACTTCCCAGCGGCGTATTGCTTTCACGCTCGGTCCAACAACGTCCCAGCGGCGTATTGGTTTTGTCGATCGTACAACCAAGTGCCAGCGGCGTATTGCTTTGACGCTCGGTCCAACAACGTCCCAGCGGCGTATTGCTTTGACATTCGGTCAACCAACGTCCCAGCGGCGTATTGCTTTCACGCTCGGTCCAACAACGTCCCAGCGGCGTATTGGTTTCACGCTCGGTCCAACAACGTCCCAGCGGCGTATTGGTTTTGTCGATCGTACAACCAAGTGCCAGCGGCGTATTGCTTTGACGCTCGGTCCAACAACGTCCCAGCGGCGTATTGCTTTGACATTCGGTCAACCAACATCCCAGCGGCGTATTGCTTTCACGCTCGGTCCAACAACTTCCCAGCGGCGTATTGCTTTGACGCTCGGTCAACCAACGTCCCAGCGGCGTATTGGTTTTGTCGATCGTACAACCAAGTGCCAGCGGCGTATTGCTTTCACGCTCGGTGATCCAACGTCCCAGCGGCATATTGCTTTCACGCTCGGTCCAACAACTTCCCAGCGGCGTATTGCTTTGACGCTCGGTCCAACAACGTCCCAGCGGCGTATTGCTTTGACGCTCGGTCAACCAACGTCCCAGCGGCGTATTGCTTTCACGCTCGGTCCAACAACGTCCCAGCGGCGTATTGGTTTTGTCGATCGTACAACCAAGTGCCAGCGGCGTATTGCTTTGACGCTCGGTCCAACAACGTCCCAGCGGCGTATTGCTTTGACATTCGGTCAACCAACGTCCCAGCGGCGTATTGCTTTCACCCTCGGTCCAACAACGTCCCAGCGGCGTATTGGTTTCACGCTCGGTCCAACAACGTCCCAGCGGCGTATTGGTTTTGTCGATCGTACAACCAAGTGCCAGCGGCGTATTGCTTTGACGCTCGGTCCAACAACGTCCCAGCGGCGTATTGCTTTGACATTCGGTCAACCAACGTCCCAGCGGCGTATTGCTTTCACGCTCGGTCAACCAACGTCCCAGCGGCGTATTGGTTTTGTCGATCGTACAACCAAGTGCCAGCGGCGTATTGCTTTCACGCTCGGTCCAACAACGTTCCAGCGGCGTATTGCTTTCACGCTCGGTCATCCAACGTCCCAGCGGCGTATTGCTTTCACGCTCGGTCCAACAACTTCCCAGCGGCGTATTGCTTTGACGCTCGGTCCAACAACGTCCCAGCGGCGTATTGCTTTGACGCTCGGTCAACCAACGTCCCAGCGGCGTATTGCTTTCACGCTCGGTCAACCAACGTCCCAGCGGCGTATTGGTTTTATCGATCGTACAACCAAGTGCCAGCGGCGTATTGCTTTCACGCTCGGTGATCCAACGTCCCAGCGGCATATTGCTTTCACGCTCGGTCCAACAACTTCCCAGCGGCGTATTGCTTTGACGCTCGGTCCAACAACGTCCCAGCGGCGTATTGCTTTGACGCTCGGTCAACCAACGTCCCAGCGGCGTATTGCTTTCACGCTCGGTCCAACAACTTCCAAGCGGCGTATTGCTTTCACGCTCGGTCCAACAACGTCCCAGCGGCGTATTGGTTTTGTCGATCGTACAACCAAGTGCCAGCGGCGTATTGCTTTGACGCTCGGTCCAACAACGTCCCAGCGGCGTATTGCTTTGACATTCGGTCAACCAACGTCCCAGCGGCGTATTGCTTTCACGCTCGGTCCAACAACGTCCCAGCGGCGTATTGGTTTCACGCTCGGTCCAACAACGTCCCAGCGGCGTATTGGTTTTGTCGATCGTACAACCAAGTGCCAGCGGCGTATTGCTTTGACGCTCGGTCCAACAACGTCCCAGCGGCGTATTGCTTTGACATTCGGTCAACCAACGTCCCAGCGGCGTATTGCTTTCACGCTCGGTCAACCAACGTCCCAGCGGCGTATTGGTTTTGTCGATCGTACAACCAAGTGCCAGCGGCGTATTGCTTTCACGCTCGGTCCAACAACGTTCCAGCGGCGTATTGCTTTCACGCTCGGTCATCCAACGTCCCAGCGGCGTATTGCTTTCACGCTCGGTCCAACAACTTCCCAGCGGCGTATTGCTTTGACGCTGGGTCCAACAACGTCCCAGCGGCGTATTGCTTTGACGCTCGGTCAACCAACGTCCCAGCGGCGTATTGCTTTCACGCTCGGTCAACCAACGTCCCAGCGGCGTATTGGTTTTGTCGATCGTACAACCAAGTGCCAGCGGCGTATTGCTTTCACGCTCGGTGATCCAACGTCCCAGCGGCATATTGCTTTCACGCTCGGTCCAACAACTTCCCAGCGGCGTATTGCTTTGACGCTCGGTCGAACAACGTCCAAGCGGCGTATTGCTTTCAGGCTCGGTCATCCAACGTCCCAGCAGCGTATTGCTTTCACGCTCGGTCCAACAACTTCCCAGCGGCGTATTGCTTTGACGCTCGGTCAACCAACGTCCCAGCGGCGTATTGCTTTCACGCTCGGTCAACCAACTTCCCAGCGGCGTATTGCTTTGACGCTCGGTCAACCAACGTCCCAGCGGCGTATTTGTTTTGTCGATCGTACAACCAAGTGCCAGCGGCGTATTGCTTTCACGCTCGGTGATCCAACGTCCCAGCGGCATATTGCTTTCACGCTCGGTCCAACAACTTCCCAGCGGCGTATTGCTTTGACGCTCGGTCCAACAACGTCCCAGCGGCGTATTGCTTTGACGCTCGGTCAACCAACGTCCCAGCGGCGTATTGCTTTGACGCTCGGTGAACCAACGTCCCAGTGGCGTATTGGTTTTGTCGATCGTACAACCAAGTGCCAGCGGCGTATTGCTTTGACGCTCGGTCCAACAACGTCCCAGCGGCGTATTGCTTTGATGCTCGGTCAACCAACGTCCCAGCGGCGTATTGCTTTCACGCTCGGTCAACCAACGTCCCAGCGGCGTATTGGTTTTGTCGATCGTACAACCAAGTGCCAGCGGCGTATTGCTTTCACGCTCGGTCAACCAACGTCCCAGCGGCGTATTGCTTTGACGCTCGGTCCAACAACGTCCCAGCGGCGTATTGCTTTCACTCTCGGTCAACCAACGTCCCAGCGGCGTATTGCTTTGACGCTCGGTCAACCAACGTCCCAGCGGCGTATTGCTTTCACGCTCGGTCCAACAACTTCCCAGCGGCGTATTGCTTTCACGCTCGGTCAACCAACGTCCCAGCGGCGTATTGCTTTCACGCTCGGTCCAACAACGTCCCAGCGGCGTATTGCTTTCAGGCTCGGTCATCCAACGTCCCAGCGGCGTATTGGTTTTGTCGATCGTACAACCAAGTGCGAGCGGCGTATTGCTTTCACGCTCGGTCCAACAACGTTCCAGCGGCGTATTGCTTTCACGCTCGGTCATCCAACGTCCCAGCGGCGTATTGCTTTCACGCTCGGTCCAACAACTTCCCAGCGGCGTATTGCTTTGACGCTCGGTCCAACAACGTCCCAGCGGCGTATTGCTTTGACGCTCGGTCAACCAACGTCCCAGCGGCGTATTGCTTTCACGCTCGGTCAACCAACGTCCCAGCGGCGTATTGGTTTTGTCGATCGTACAACCAAGTGCCAGCGGCGTATTGCTTTCACGCTCGGTGATCCAACGTCCCAGCGGCATATTGCTTTCACGCTCGGTCCAACAACTTCCCAGCGGCGTATTGCTTTGACGCTCGGTCCAACAACGTCCCAGCGGCGTATTGCTTTGACGCTCGGTCAACCAACGTCCCAGCGGCGTATTGCTTTCACGCTCGGTCCAACAACTTCCCAGCGGCGTATTGCTTTCACGCTCGGTCCAACAACGTCCCAGCGGCGTATTGGTTTTGTCGATCGTACAACCAAGTGCCAGCGGCGTATTGCTTTGACGCTCGGTCCAACAACGTCCCAGCGGCGTATTGCTTTGACATTCGGTCAACCAACGTCCCAGCGGCGTATTGCTTTGACGCTCGGTCAACCAACGTCCCAGCGGCGTATTGCTTTCACGCTCGGTCAACCAACTTCCCAGCGGCGTATTGCTTTGACGCTCGGTCAACCAACGTCCCAGCGGCGTATTTGTTTTGTCGATCGTACAACCAAGTGCCAGCGGCGTATTGCTTTCACGCTCGGTGATCCAACGTCCCAGCGGCATATTGCTTTCACGCTCGGTCCAACAACTTCCCAGCGGCGTATTGCTTTGACGCTCGGTCCAACAACGTCCCAGCGGCGTATTGCTTTGACGCTCGGTCAACCAACGTCCCAGCGGCGTATTGCTTTGACGCTCGGTGAACCAACGTCCCAGTGGCGTATTGGTTTTGTCGATCGTACAACCAAGTGCCAGCGGCGTATTGCTTTGACGCTCGGTCCAACAACGTCCCAGCGGCGTATTGCTTTGATGCTCGGTCAACCAACGTCCCAGCGGCGTATTGCTTTCACGCTCGGTCAACCAACGTCCCAGCGGCGTATTGGTTTTGTCGATCGTACAACCAAGTGCCAGCGGCGTATTGCTTTCACGCTCGGTCAACCAACGTCCCAGCGGCGTATTGCTTTGACGCTCGGTCCAACAACGTCCCAGCGGCGTATTGCTTTCACTCTCGGTCAACCAACGTCCCAGCGGCGTATTGCTTTGACGCTCGGTCAACCAACGTCCCAGCGGCGTATTGCTTTCACGCTCGGTCCAACAACTTCCCAGCGGCGTATTGCTTTCACGCTCGGTCAACCAACGTCCCAGCGGCGTATTGCTTTCACGCTCGGTCCAACAACGTCCCAGCGGCGTATTGCTTTCAGGCTCGGTCATCCAACGTCCCAGCGGCGTATTGGTTTTGTCGATCGTACAACCAAGTGCGAGCGGCGTATTGCTTTCACGCTCGGTCCAACAACGTTCCAGCGGCGTATTGCTTTCACGCTCGGTCATCCAACGTCCCAGCGGCGTATTGCTTTCACGCTCGGTCCAACAACTTCCCAGCGGCGTATTGCTTTGACGCTCGGTCCAACAACGTCCCAGCGGCGTATTGCTTTGACGCTCGGTCAACCAACGTCCCAGCGGCGTATTGCTTTCACGCTCGGTCAACCAACGTCCCAGCGGCGTATTGGTTTTGTCGATCGTACAACCAAGTGCCAGCGGCGTATTGCTTTCACGCTCGGTGATCCAACGTCCCAGCGGCATATTGCTTTCACGCTCGGTCCAACAACTTCCCAGCGGCGTATTGCTTTGACGCTCGGTCCAACAACGTCCCAGCGGCGTATTGCTTTGACGCTCGGTCAACCAACGTCCCAGCGGCGTATTGCTTTCACGCTCGGTCCAACAACTTCCCAGCGGCGTATTGCTTTCACGCTCGGTCCAACAACGTCCCAGCGGCGTATTGGTTTTGTCGATCGTACAACCAAGTGCCAGCGGCGTATTGCTTTGACGCTCGGTCCAACAACGTCCCAGCGGCGTATTGCTTTGACATTCGGTCAACCAACGTCCCAGCGGCGTATTGCTTTCACGCTCGGTCCAACAACGTCCCAGCGGCGTATTGGTTTCACGCTCGGTCCAACAACGTCCCAGCGGCGTATTGGTTTTGTCGATCGTACAACCAAGTGCCAGCGGCGTATTGCTTTGACGCTCGGTCCAACAACGTCCCAGCGGCGTATTGCTTTGACATTCGGTCAACCAACGTCCCAGCGGCGTATTGCTTTCACGCTCGGTCAACCAACGTCCCAGCGGCGTATTGGTTTTGTCGATCGTACAACCAAGTGCCAGCGGCGTATTGCTTTCACGCTCGGTCCAACAACGTTCCAGCGGCGTATTGCTTTCACGCTCGGTCATCCAACGTCCCAGCGGCGTATTGCTTTCACGCTCGGTCCAACAACTTCCCAGCGGCGTATTGCTTTGACGCTGGGTCCAACAACGTCCCAGCGGCGTATTGCTTTGACGCTCGGTCAACCAACGTCCCAGCGGCGTATTGCTTTCACGCTCGGTCAACCAACGTCCCAGCGGCGTATTGGTTTTGTCGATCGTACAACCAAGTGCCAGCGGCGTATTGCTTTCACGCTCGGTGATCCAACGTCCCAGCGGCATATTGCTTTCACGCTCGGTCCAACAACTTCCCAGCGGCGTATTGCTTTGACGCTCGGTCCAACAACGTCCCAGCGGCGTATTGCTTTGACGCTCGGTCAACCAACGTCCCAGCGGCGTATTGCTTTCACGCTCGGTCCAACAACTTCCCAGCGCCGTATTGCTTCCACGCTCGGTCAACCAACGTCCCAGCGGCGTATTGCTTTGACGCTCGGTCAACCAACGTCCCAGCGGCGTATTGCTTTCAGGCTCGGTCATCCAACGTCCCAGCGGCGTATTGCTTTCAGGCTCGGTCAACCAACGTCCCAGCGGCGTATTGCTTTGACGCTCGGTCACCCAACGTCCCAGCGGCGTATTGCTTTGACGCTCGGTGATCCAACGTCCCAGCGGCATATTGCTTTCACGCTCGGTCCAACAACTTCCCAGCGGCGTATTGCTTTGACGCTCGGTCCAACAACGTCCCAGCGGCGTATTGCTTTGACGCTCGGTCAACCAACGTCCCAGCGGCGTATTGCTTTCACGCTCGGTCCAACAACTTCCCAGCGGCGTATTGCTTTCACGCTCGGTCCAACAACGTCCCAGCGGCGTATTGGTTTTGTCGATCGTACAACCAAGTGCCAGCGGCGTATTGCTTTGACGCTCGGTCCAACAACGTCCCAGCGGCGTATTGCTTTGACATTCGGTCAACCAACGTCCCAGCGGCGTATTGCTTTCACGCTCGGTCCAACAACGTCCCAGCGGCGTATTGGTTTCACGCTCGGTCCAACAACGTCCCAGCGGCGTATTGGTTTTGTCGATCGTACAACCAAGTGCCAGCGGCGTATTGCTTTGACGCTCGGTCCAACAACGTCCCAGCGGCGTATTGCTTTGACATTCGGTCAACCAACATCCCAGCGGCGTATTGCTTTCACGCTCGGTCCAACAACTTCCCAGCGGCGTATTGCTTTGACGCTCGGTCAACCAACGTCCCAGCGGCGTATTGGTTTTGTCGATCGTACAACCAAGTGCCAGCGGCGTATTGCTTTCACGCTCGGTGATCCAACGTCCCAGCGGCATATTGCTTTCACGCTCGGTCCAACAACTTCCCAGCGGCGTATTGCTTTGACGCTCGGTCCAACAACGTCCCAGCGGCGTATTGCTTTGACGCTCGGTCAACCAACGTCCCAGCGGCGTATTGCTTTCACGCTCGGTCCAACAACGTCCCAGCGGCGTATTGGTTTTGTCGATCGTACAACCAAGTGCCAGCGGCGTATTGCTTTGACGCTCGGTCCAACAACGTCCCAGCGGCGTATTGCTTTGACATTCGGTCAACCAACGTCCCAGCGGCGTATTGCTTTCACCCTCGGTCCAACAACGTCCCAGCGGCGTATTGGTTTCACGCTCGGTCCAACAACGTCCCAGCGGCGTATTGGTTTTGTCGATCGTACAACCAAGTGCCAGCGGCGTATTGCTTTGACGCTCGGTCCAACAACGTCCCAGCGGCGTATTGCTTTGACATTCGGTCAACCAACGTCCCAGCGGCGTATTGCTTTCACGCTCGGTCAACCAACGTCCCAGCGGCGTATTGGTTTTGTCGATCGTACAACCAAGTGCCAGCGGCGTATTGCTTTCACGCTCGGTCCAACAACGTTCCAGCGGCGTATTGCTTTCACGCTCGGTCATCCAACGTCCCAGCGGCGTATTGCTTTCACGCTCGGTCCAACAACTTCCCAGCGGCGTATTGCTTTGACGCTCGGTCCAACAACGTCCCAGCGGCGTATTGCTTTGACGCTCGGTCAACCAACGTCCCAGCGGCGTATTGCTTTCACGCTCGGTCAACCAACGTCCCAGCGGCGTATTGGTTTTGTCGATCGTACAACCAAGTGCCAGCGGCGTATTGCTTTCACGCTCGGTGATCCAACGTCCCAGCGGCATATTGCTTTCACGCTCGGTCCAACAACTTCCCAGCGGCGTATTGCTTTGACGCTCGGTCCAACAACGTCCCAGCGGCGTATTGCTTTGACGCTCGGTCAACCAACGTCCCAGCGGCGTATTGCTTTCACGCTCGGTCCAACAACTTCCCAGCGGCGTATTGCTTTCACGCTCGGTCCAACAACGTCCCAGCGGCGTATTGGTTTTGTCGATCGTACAACCAAGTGCCAGCGGCGTATTGCTTTGACGCTCGGTCCAACAACGTCCCAGCGGCGTATTGCTTTGACATTCGGTCAACCAACGTCCCAGCGGCGTATTGCTTTCACGCTCGGTCCAACAACGTCCCAGCGGCGTATTGGTTTCACGCTCGGTCCAACAACGTCCCAGCGGCGTATTGGTTTTGTCGATCGTACAACCAAGTGCCAGCGGCGTATTGCTTTGACGCTCGGTCCAACAACGTCCCAGCGGCGTATTGCTTTGACATTCGGTCAACCAACGTCCCAGCGGCGTATTGCTTTCACGCTCGGTCAACCAACGTCCCAGCGGCGTATTGGTTTTGTCGATCGTACAACCAAGTGCCAGCGGCGTATTGCTTTCACGCTCGGTCCAACAACGTTCCAGCGGCGTATTGCTTTCACGCTCGGTCATCCAACGTCCCAGCGGCGTATTGCTTTCACGCTCGGTCCAACAACTTCCCAGCGGCGTATTGCTTTGACGCTGGGTCCAACAACGTCCCAGCGGCGTATTGCTTTGACGCTCGGTCAACCAACGTCCCAGCGGCGTATTGCTTTCACGCTCGGTCAACCAACGTCCCAGCGGCGTATTGGTTTTGTCGATCGTACAACCAAGTGCCAGCGGCGTATTGCTTTCACGCTCGGTGATCCAACGTCCCAGCGGCATATTGCTTTCACGCTCGGTCCAACAACTTCCCAGCGGCGTATTGCTTTGACGCTCGGTCGAACAACGTCCAAGCGGCGTATTGCTTTCAGGCTCGGTCATCCAACGTCCCAGCAGCGTATTGCTTTCACGCTCGGTCCAACAACTTCCCAGCGGCGTATTGCTTTGACGCTCGGTCAACCAACGTCCCAGCGGCGTATTGCTTTCACGCTCGGTCAACCAACTTCCCAGCGGCGTATTGCTTTGACGCTCGGTCAACCAACGTCCCAGCGGCGTATTTGTTTTGTCGATCGTACAACCAAGTGCCAGCGGCGTATTGCTTTCACGCTCGGTGATCCAACGTCCCAGCGGCATATTGCTTTCACGCTCGGTCCAACAACTTCCCAGCGGCGTATTGCTTTGACGCTCGGTCCAACAACGTCCCAGCGGCGTATTGCTTTGACGCTCGGTCAACCAACGTCCCAGCGGCGTATTGCTTTGACGCTCGGTGAACCAACGTCCCAGTGGCGTATTGGTTTTGTCGATCGTACAACCAAGTGCCAGCGGCGTATTGCTTTGACGCTCGGTCCAACAACGTCCCAGCGGCGTATTGCTTTGATGCTCGGTCAACCAACGTCCCAGCGGCGTATTGCTTTCACGCTCGGTCAACCAACGTCCCAGCGGCGTATTGGTTTTGTCGATCGTACAACCAAGTGCCAGCGGCGTATTGCTTTCACGCTCGGTCAACCAACGTCCCAGCGGCGTATTGCTTTGACGCTCGGTCCAACAACGTCCCAGCGGCGTATTGCTTTCACTCTCGGTCAACCAACGTCCCAGCGGCGTATTGCTTTGACGCTCGGTCAACCAACGTCCCAGCGGCGTATTGCTTTCACGCTCGGTCCAACAACTTCCCAGCGGCGTATTGCTTTCACGCTCGGTCAACCAACGTCCCAGCGGCGTATTGCTTTCACGCTCGGTCCAACAACGTCCCAGCGGCGTATTGCTTTCAGGCTCGGTCATCCAACGTCCCAGCGGCGTATTGCTTTCACGCTCGGGCCAACAACTTCCCAGCGGCGTATTGCTTTCACGCTCGGTCCAACAACGCCCCAGCGGCGTATTGCTTTGACGCTCGGTCAACCAACGTCCCAGCGGCGTATTGCTTTGACGCTCGGTCATCCAACGTCCCAGCGGCGTATTGCTTTCACGCTCGGTCCAACAACGTCCCAGCGGCGTATTGCTTTCACGCTCGGTCAACCAACGTCCCAGCGGCGTATTGCTTTGACGCTCGGTCAACCAACGTCCCAGCGGCGTATTGCTTTCACGCTCGGTCAACCAACGTCCCAGCGGCGTATTGCATTGACGCTCGGTGAACCAACGTCCCAGTGGCGTATTGGTTTTGTCGATCGTACAACCAAGTGCCAGCGGCGTATTGCTTTGACGCTCGGTCCAACAACGTCCCACCGGCGTATTGCTTTGACATTCGGTCAACCAACGTCCCAGCGGCGTATTGCTTTCACGCTCGGTCCAACAACGTCCCAGCGGCGTATTGGTTTCACGCTCGGTCCAACAACGTCCCAGCGGCGTATTGGTTTTGTCGATCGTACAACCAAGTGCCAGCGGCGTATTGCTTTCACGCTCGGTCCAACAACGTCCCAGCGGCGTATTGCTTTCACGCTCGGTCAACCAACGTCCCAGCGGCGTATTGCTTTCACGCTCGGTCCAACAACGTCCCAGCGGCGTATTGCTTTCACGCTCGGTCCAACAACGTCCCAGCGGCGTATTGCTTTGACGCTCGGTCAACCAACGTCCCAGCGGCGTATTGCTTTGACGCTCGGTCAACCAACGTCCCAGCGGCGTATTGCTTTGACGCTCGGTCAACCAACGTCCCAGCGGCGTATTGGTTTTGTCGATCGTACAACCAAGTGCCAGCGGCGTATTGCTTTCACGCTCGGTGATCCAACGTCCCAGCGGCATATTGCTTTCACGCTCGGTCCAACAACTTCCCAGCGGCGTATTGCTTTGACGCTCGGTCCAACAACGTCCCAGCGGCGTATTGCTTTGACGCTCGGTCAACCAACGTCCCAGCGGCGTATTGCTTTCACGCTCGGTCCAACAACTTCCCAGCGGCGTATTGCTTTCACGCTGGGTCCAACAACGTCCCAGCGGCGTATTGGTTTTGTCGATCGTACAACCAAGTGCCAGCGGCGTATTGCTTTGACGCTCGGTCCAACAACGTCCCAGCGGCGTATTGCTTTGACATTCGGTCAACCAACGTCCCAGCGGCGTATTGGTTTTGTCGATCGTACAACCAAGTGCCAGCGGCGTATTGCTTTCACGCTCGGTGATCCAACGTCCCAGCGGCATATTGCTTTCACGCTCGGTCCAACAACTTCCCAGCGGCGTATTGCTTTGACGCTCGGTCCAACAACGTCCCAGCGGCGTATTGCTTTGACGCTCGGTCAACCAACGTCCCAGCGGCGTATTGATTTGACGCTCGGTCAACCAACGTCCCAGCGGCGTATTGCTTTGACGCTCGGTCAACCAACGTCCCAGCGGCGTATTGCTTTGACGCTCGGTCAACCAACGTCCCAGCGGCGTATTGCTTTGACGCTCGGTCAACCAACGTCCCAGCGGCGTATTGCTTTGACGCTCGGTCAACCAACGTCCCAGCGGCGTATTGCTTTCACGCTCGGTCAACCAACGTCCCAGCGGCGTATTGCTTTGACGCTCGGTCAACCAACGTCCCAGCGGCGTATTGGTTTTGTCGATCGTACAACCAAGTGCCAGCGGCGTATTGCTTTCACGCTCGGTGATCCAACGTCCCAGCGGCATATTGCTTTCACGCTCGGTCCAACAACTTCCCAGCGGCGTATTGCTTTGACGCTCGGTCCAACAACGTCCCAGCGGCGTATTGCTTTGACGCTCGGTCAACCAACGTCCCAGCGGCGTATTGCTTTCACGCTCGGTCCAACAATTTCCCAGCGCCGTATTGCTTCCACGCTCGGTCAACCAACGTCCCAGCGGCGTATTGCTTTGACGCTCGGTCAACCAACGTCCCAGCGGCGTATTGCTTTCAGGCTCGGTCATCCAACGTCCCAGCGGCGTATTGCTTTCAGGCTCGGTCAACCAACGTCCCAGCGGCGTATTGCTTTGACGCTCGGTCACCCAACGTCCCAGCGGCGTATTGCTTTGACGCTCGGTGATCCAACGTCCCAGCGGCATATTGCTTTCACGCTCGGTCCAACAACTTCCCAGCGGCGTATTGCTTTGACGCTCGGTCCAACAACGTCCCAGCGGCGTATTGCTTTGACGCTCGGTCAACCAACGTCCCAGCGGCGTATTGCTTTCACGCTCGGTCCAACAACTTCCCAGCGGCGTATTGCTTTCACGCTCGGTCCAACAACGTCCCAGCGGCGTATTGGTTTTGTCGATCGTACAACCAAGTGCCAGCGGCGTATTGCTTTGACGCTCGGTCCAACAACGTCCCAGCGGCGTATTGCTTTGACATTCGGTCAACCAACGTCCCAGCGGCGTATTGCTTTCACGCTCGGTCCAACAACGTCCCAGCGGCGTATTGGTTTCACGCTCGGTCCAACAACGTCCCAGCGGCGTATTGGTTTTGTCGATCGTACAACCAAGTGCCAGCGGCGTATTGCTTTGACGCTCGGTCCAACAACGTCCCAGCGGCGTATTGCTTTGACATTCGGTCAACCAACATCCCAGCGGCGTATTGCTTTCACGCTCGGTCCAACAACTTCCCAGCGGCGTATTGCTTTGACGCTCGGTCAACCAACGTCCCAGCGGCGTATTGGTTTTGTCGATCGTACAACCAAGTGCCAGCGGCGTATTGCTTTCACGCTCGGTGATCCAACGTCCCAGCGGCATATTGCTTTCACGCTCGGTCCAACAACTTCCCAGCGGCGTATTGCTTTGACGCTCGGTCCAACAACGTCCCAGCGGCGTATTGCTTTGACGCTCGGTCAACCAACGTCCCAGCGGCGTATTGCTTTCACGCTCGGTCCAACAACGTCCCAGCGGCGTATTGGTTTTGTCGATCGTACAACCAAGTGCCAGCGGCGTATTGCTTTGACGCTCGGTCCAACAACGTCCCAGCGGCGTATTGCTTTGACATTCGGTCAACCAACGTCCCAGCGGCGTATTGCTTTCACCCTCGGTCCAACAACGTCCCAGCGGCGTATTGGTTTCACGCTCGGTCCAACAACGTCCCAGCGGCGTATTGGTTTTGTCGATCGTACAACCAAGTGCCAGCGGCGTATTGCTTTGACGCTCGGTCCAACAACGTCCCAGCGGCGTATTGCTTTGACATTCGGTCAACCAACGTCCCAGCGGCGTATTGCTTTCACGCTCGGTCAACCAACGTCCCAGCGGCGTATTGGTTTTGTCGATCGTACAACCAAGTGCCAGCGGCGTATTGCTTTCACGCTCGGTCCAACAACGTTCCAGCGGCGTATTGCTTTCACGCTCGGTCATCCAACGTCCCAGCGGCGTATTGCTTTCACGCTCGGTCCAACAACTTCCCAGCGGCGTATTGCTTTGACGCTCGGTCCAACAACGTCCCAGCGGCGTATTGCTTTGACGCTCGGTCAACCAACGTCCCAGCGGCGTATTGCTTTCACGCTCGGTCAACCAACGTCCCAGCGGCGTATTGGTTTTGTCGATCGTACAACCAAGTGCCAGCGGCGTATTGCTTTCACGCTCGGTGATCCAACGTCCCAGCGGCATATTGCTTTCACGCTCGGTCCAACAACTTCCCAGCGGCGTATTGCTTTGACGCTCGGTCCAACAACGTCCCAGCGGCGTATTGCTTTGACGCTCGGTCAACCAACGTCCCAGCGGCGTATTGCTTTCACGCTCGGTCCAACAACTTCCCAGCGGCGTATTGCTTTCACGCTCGGTCCAACAACGTCCCAGCGGCGTATTGGTTTTGTCGATCGTACAACCAAGTGCCAGCGGCGTATTGCTTTGACGCTCGGTCCAACAACGTCCCAGCGGCGTATTGCTTTGACATTCGGTCAACCAACGTCCCAGCGGCGTATTGCTTTCACGCTCGGTCCAACAACGTCCCAGCGGCGTATTGGTTTCACGCTCGGTCCAACAACGTCCCAGCGGCGTATTGGTTTTGTCGATCGTACAACCAAGTGCCAGCGGCGTATTGCTTTGACGCTCGGTCCAACAACGTCCCAGCGGCGTATTGCTTTGACATTCGGTCAACCAACGTCCCAGCGGCGTATTGCTTTCACGCTCGGTCAACCAACGTCCCAGCGGCGTATTGGTTTTGTCGATCGTACAACCAAGTGCCAGCGGCGTATTGCTTTCACGCTCGGTCCAACAACGTTCCAGCGGCGTATTGCTTTCACGCTCGGTCATCCAACGTCCCAGCGGCGTATTGCTTTCACGCTCGGTCCAACAACTTCCCAGCGGCGTATTGCTTTGACGCTGGGTCCAACAACGTCCCAGCGGCGTATTGCTTTGACGCTCGGTCAACCAACGTCCCAGCGGCGTATTGCTTTCACGCTCGGTCAACCAACGTCCCAGCGGCGTATTGGTTTTGTCGATCGTACAACCAAGTGCCAGCGGCGTATTGCTTTCACGCTCGGTGATCCAACGTCCCAGCGGCATATTGCTTTCACGCTCGGTCCAACAACTTCCCAGCGGCGTATTGCTTTGACGCTCGGTCCAACAACGTCCCAGCGGCGTATTGCTTTGACGCTCGGTCAACCAACGTCCCAGCGGCGTATTGCTTTCACGCTCGGTCCAACAACTTCCCAGCGCCGTATTGCTTCCACGCTCGGTCAACCAACGTCCCAGCGGCGTATTGCTTTGACGCTCGGTCAACCAACGTCCCAGCGGCGTATTGCTTTCAGGCTCGGTCATCCAACGTCCCAGCGGCGTATTGCTTTCAGGCTCGGTCAACCAACGTCCCAGCGGCGTATTGCTTTGACGCTGGGTCCAACAACGTCCCAGCGGCGTATTGCTTTGACGCTCGGTCAACCAACGTCCCAGCGGCGTATTGCTTTCACGCTCGGTCAACCAACGTCCCAGCGGCGTATTGGTTTTGTCGATCGTACAACCAAGTGCCAGCGGCGTATTGCTTTCACGCTCGGTGATCCAACGTCCCAGCGGCATATTGCTTTCACGCTCGGTCCAACAACTTCCCAGCGGCGTATTGCTTTGACGCTCGGTCGAACAACGTCCAAGCGGCGTATTGCTTTCAGGCTCGGTCATCCAACGTCCCAGCAGCGTATTGCTTTCACGCTCGGTCCAACAACTTCCCAGCGGCGTATTGCTTTGACGCTCGGTCAACCAACGTCCCAGCGGCGTATTGCTTTCACGCTCGGTCAACCAACTTCCCAGCGGCGTATTGCTTTGACGCTCGGTCAACCAACGTCCCAGCGGCGTATTTGTTTTGTCGATCGTACAACCAAGTGCCAGCGGCGTATTGCTTTCACGCTCGGTGATCCAACGTCCCAGCGGCATATTGCTTTCACGCTCGGTCCAACAACTTCCCAGCGGCGTATTGCTTTGACGCTCGGTCCAACAACGTCCCAGCGGCGTATTGCTTTGACGCTCGGTCAACCAACGTCCCAGCGGCGTATTGCTTTGACGCTCGGTGAACCAACGTCCCAGTGGCGTATTGGTTTTGTCGATCGTACAACCAAGTGCCAGCGGCGTATTGCTTTGACGCTCGGTCCAACAACGTCCCAGCGGCGTATTGCTTTGATGCTCGGTCAACCAACGTCCCAGCGGCGTATTGCTTTCACGCTCGGTCAACCAACGTCCCAGCGGCGTATTGGTTTTGTCGATCGTACAACCAAGTGCCAGCGGCGTATTGCTTTCACGCTCGGTCAACCAACGTCCCAGCGGCGTATTGCTTTGACGCTCGGTCCAACAACGTCCCAGCGGCGTATTGCTTTCACTCTCGGTCAACCAACGTCCCAGCGGCGTATTGCTTTGACGCTCGGTCAACCAACGTCCCAGCGGCGTATTGCTTTCACGCTCGGTCCAACAACTTCCCAGCGGCGTATTGCTTTCACGCTCGGTCAACCAACGTCCCAGCGGCGTATTGCTTTCACGCTCGGTCCAACAACGTCCCAGCGGCGTATTGCTTTCAGGCTCGGTCATCCAACGTCCCAGCGGCGTATTGCTTTCACGCTCGGGCCAACAACTTCCCAGCGGCGTATTGCTTTCACGCTCGGTCCAACAACGCCCCAGCGGCGTATTGCTTTGACGCTCGGTCAACCAACGTCCCAGCGGCGTATTGCTTTGACGCTCGGTCATCCAACGTCCCAGCGGCGTATTGCTTTCACGCTCGGTCCAACAACGTCCCAGCGGCGTATTGCTTTCACGCTCGGTCAACCAACGTCCCAGCGGCGTATTGCTTTGACGCTCGGTCAACCAACGTCCCAGCGGCGTATTGCTTTCACGCTCGGTCAACCAACGTCCCAGCGGCGTATTGCATTGACGCTCGGTGAACCAACGTCCCAGTGGCGTATTGGTTTTGTCGATCGTACAACCAAGTGCCAGCGGCGTATTGCTTTGACGCTCGGTCCAACAACGTCCCACCGGCGTATTGCTTTGACATTCGGTCAACCAACGTCCCAGCGGCGTATTGCTTTCACGCTCGGTCCAACAACGTCCCAGCGGCGTATTGGTTTCACGCTCGGTCCAACAACGTCCCAGCGGCGTATTGGTTTTGTCGATCGTACAACCAAGTGCCAGCGGCGTATTGCTTTCACGCTCGGTCCAACAACGTCCCAGCGGCGTATTGCTTTCACGCTCGGTCAACCAACGTCCCAGCGGCGTATTGCTTTCACGCTCGGTCCAACAACGTCCCAGCGGCGTATTGCTTTCACGCTCGGTCCAACAACGTCCCAGCGGCGTATTGCTTTGACGCTCGGTCAACCAACGTCCCAGCGGCGTATTGCTTTGACGCTCGGTCAACCAACGTCCCAGCGGCGTATTGCTTTGACGCTCGGTCAACCAACGTCCCAGCGGCGTATTGGTTTTGTCGATCGTACAACCAAGTGCCAGCGGCGTATTGCTTTCACGCTCGGTGATCCAACGTCCCAGCGGCATATTGCTTTCACGCTCGGTCCAACAACTTCCCAGCGGCGTATTGCTTTGACGCTCGGTCCAACAACGTCCCAGCGGCGTATTGCTTTGACGCTCGGTCAACCAACGTCCCAGCGGCGTATTGCTTTCACGCTCGGTCCAACAACTTCCCAGCGGCGTATTGCTTTCACGCTGGGTCCAACAACGTCCCAGCGGCGTATTGGTTTTGTCGATCGTACAACCAAGTGCCAGCGGCGTATTGCTTTGACGCTCGGTCCAACAACGTCCCAGCGGCGTATTGCTTTGACATTCGGTCAACCAACGTCCCAGCGGCGTATTGGTTTTGTCGATCGTACAACCAAGTGCCAGCGGCGTATTGCTTTCACGCTCGGTGATCCAACGTCCCAGCGGCATATTGCTTTCACGCTCGGTCCAACAACTTCCCAGCGGCGTATTGCTTTGACGCTCGGTCCAACAACGTCCCAGCGGCGTATTGCTTTGACGCTCGGTCAACCAACGTCCCAGCGGCGTATTGATTTGACGCTCGGTCAACCAACGTCCCAGCGGCGTATTGCTTTGACGCTCGGTCAACCAACGTCCCAGCGGCGTATTGCTTTGACGCTCGGTCAACCAACGTCCCAGCGGCGTATTGCTTTGACGCTCGGTCAACCAACGTCCCAGCGGCGTATTGCTTTGACGCTCGGTCAACCAACGTCCCAGCGGCGTATTGCTTTCACGCTCGGTCAACCAACGTCCCAGCGGCGTATTGCTTTGACGCTCGGTCAACCAACGTCCCAGCGGCGTATTGGTTTTGTCGATCGTACAACCAAGTGCCAGCGGCGTATTGCTTTCACGCTCGGTGATCCAACGTCCCAGCGGCATATTGCTTTCACGCTCGGTCCAACAACTTCCCAGCGGCGTATTGCTTTGACGCTCGGTCCAACAACGTCCCAGCGGCGTATTGCTTTGACGCTCGGTCAACCAACGTCCCAGCGGCGTATTGCTTTCACGCTCGGTCCAACAATTTCCCAGCGCCGTATTGCTTCCACGCTCGGTCAACCAACGTCCCAGCGGCGTATTGCTTTGACGCTCGGTCAACCAACGTCCCAGCGGCGTATTGCTTTCAGGCTCGGTCATCCAACGTCCCAGCGGCGTATTGCTTTCAGGCTCGGTCAACCAACGTCCCAGCGGCGTATTGCTTTGACGCTCGGTCACCCAACGTCCCAGCGGCGTATTGCTTTGACGCTCGGTGATCCAACGTCCCAGCGGCATATTGCTTTCACGCTCGGTCCAACAACTTCCCAGCGGCGTATTGCTTTGACGCTCGGTCCAACAACGTCCCAGCGGCGTATTGCTTTGACGCTCGGTCAACCAACGTCCCAGCGGCGTATTGCTTTCACGCTCGGTCCAACAACTTCCCAGCGGCGTATTGCTTTCACGCTCGGTCCAACAACGTCCCAGCGGCGTATTGGTTTTGTCGATCGTACAACCAAGTGCCAGCGGCGTATTGCTTTGACGCTCGGTCCAACAACGTCCCAGCGGCGTATTGCTTTGACATTCGGTCAACCAACGTCCCAGCGGCGTATTGCTTTCACGCTCGGTCCAACAACGTCCCAGCGGCGTATTGGTTTCACGCTCGGTCCAACAACGTCCCAGCGGCGTATTGGTTTTGTCGATCGTACAACCAAGTGCCAGCGGCGTATTGCTTTGACGCTCGGTCCAACAACGTCCCAGCGGCGTATTGCTTTGACATTCGGTCAACCAACATCCCAGCGGCGTATTGCTTTCACGCTCGGTCCAACAACTTCCCAGCGGCGTATTGCTTTGACGCTCGGTCAACCAACGTCCCAGCGGCGTATTGGTTTTGTCGATCGTACAACCAAGTGCCAGCGGCGTATTGCTTTCACGCTCGGTGATCCAACGTCCCAGCGGCATATTGCTTTCACGCTCGGTCCAACAACTTCCCAGCGGCGTATTGCTTTGACGCTCGGTCCAACAACGTCCCAGCGGCGTATTGCTTTGACGCTCGGTCAACCAACGTCCCAGCGGCGTATTGCTTTCACGCTCGGTCCAACAACGTCCCAGCGGCGTATTGGTTTTGTCGATCGTACAACCAAGTGCCAGCGGCGTATTGCTTTGACGCTCGGTCCAACAACGTCCCAGCGGCGTATTGCTTTGACATTCGGTCAACCAACGTCCCAGCGGCGTATTGGTTTTGTCGATCGTACAACCAAGTGCCAGCGGCGTATTGCTTTGACGCTCGGTCCAACAACGTCCCAGCGGCGTATTGCTTTGACATTCGGTCAACCAACGTCCCAGCGGCGTATTGCTTTCACGCTCGGTCCAACAACGTCCCAGCGGCGTATTGGTTTCACGCTCGGTCCAACAACGTCCCAGCGGCGTATTGGTTTTGTCGATCGTACAACCAAGTGCCAGCGGCGTATTGCTTTGACGCTCGGTCCAACAACGTCCCAGCGGCGTATTGCTTTGACATTCGGTCAACCAACGTCCCAGCGGCGTATTGCTTTCACGCTCGGTCAACCAACGTCCCAGCGGCGTATTGGTTTTGTCGATCGTACAACCAAGTGCCAGCGGCGTATTGCTTTCACGCTCGGTCCAACAACGTTCCAGCGGCGTATTGCTTTCACGCTCGGTCATCCAACGTCCCAGCGGCGTATTGCTTTCACGCTCGGTCCAACAACTTCCCAGCGGCGTATTGCTTTGACGCTCGGTCCAACAACGTCCCAGCGGCGTATTGCTTTGACGCTCGGTCAACCAACGTCCCAGCGGCGTATTGCTTTCACGCTCGGTCAACCAACGTCCCAGCGGCGTATTGGTTTTGTCGATCGTACAACCAAGTGCCAGCGGCGTATTGCTTTCACGCTCGGTGATCCAACGTCCCAGCGGCATATTGCTTTCACGCTCGGTCCAACAACTTCCCAGCGGCGTATTGCTTTGACGCTCGGTCCAACAACGTCCCAGCGGCGTATTGCTTTGACGCTCGGTCAACCAACGTCCCAGCGGCGTATTGCTTTCACGCTCGGTCCAACAACTTCCCAGCGGCGTATTGCTTTCACGCTCGGTCCAACAACGTCCCAGCGGCGTATTGGTTTTGTCGATCGTACAACCAAGTGCCAGCGGCGTATTGCTTTGACGCTCGGTCCAACAACGTCCCAGCGGCGTATTGCTTTGACATTCGGTCAACCAACGTCCCAGCGGCGTATTGCTTTCACGCTCGGTCCAACAACGTCCCAGCGGCGTATTGGTTTCACGCTCGGTCCAACAACGTCCCAGCGGCGTATTGGTTTTGTCGATCGTACAACCAAGTGCCAGCGGCGTATTGCTTTGACGCTCGGTCCAACAACGTCCCAGCGGCGTATTGCTTTGACATTCGGTCAACCAACGTCCCAGCGGCGTATTGCTTTCACGCTCGGTCAACCAACGTCCCAGCGGCGTATTGGTTTTGTCGATCGTACAACCAAGTGCCAGCGGCGTATTGCTTTCACGCTCGGTCCAACAACGTTCCAGCGGCGTATTGCTTTCACGCTCGGTCATCCAACGTCCCAGCGGCGTATTGCTTTCACGCTCGGTCCAACAACTTCCCAGCGGCGTATTGCTTTGACGCTGGGTCCAACAACGTCCCAGCGGCGTATTGCTTTGACGCTCGGTCAACCAACGTCCCAGCGGCGTATTGCTTTCACGCTCGGTCAACCAACGTCCCAGCGGCGTATTGGTTTTGTCGATCGTACAACCAAGTGCCAGCGGCGTATTGCTTTCACGCTCGGTGATCCAACGTCCCAGCGGCATATTGCTTTCACGCTCGGTCCAACAACTTCCCAGCGGCGTATTGCTTTGACGCTCGGTCCAACAACGTCCCAGCGGCGTATTGCTTTGACGCTCGGTCAACCAACGTCCCAGCGGCGTATTGCTTTCACGCTCGGTCCAACAACTTCCCAGCGCCGTATTGCTTCCACGCTCGGTCAACCAACGTCCAAGCGGCGTATTGCTTTGACGCTCGGTCAACCAACGTCCCAGCGGCGTATTGCTTTCAGGCTCGGTCATCCAACGTCCCAGCGGCGTATTGCTTTCAGGCTCGGTCAACCAACGTCCCAGCGGCGTATTGCTTTGACGCTCGGTCACCCAACGTCCCAGCGGCGTATTGCTTTGACGCTCGGTGATCCAACGTCCCAGCGGCATATTGCTTTCACGCTCGGTCCAACAACTTCCCAGCGGCGTATTGCTTTGACGCTCGGTCCAACAACGTCCCAGCGGCGTATTGCTTTGACGCTCGGTCAACCAACGTCCCAGCGGCGTATTGCTTTCACGCTCGGTCCAACAACTTCCCAGCGGCGTATTGCTTTCACGCTCGGTCCAACAACGTCCCAGCGGCGTATTGGTTTTGTCGATCGTACAACCAAGTGCCAGCGGCGTATTGCTTTGACGCTCGGTCCAACAACGTCCCAGCGGCGTATTGCTTTGACATTCGGTCAACCAACATCCCAGCGGCGTATTGCTTTCACGCTCGGTCCAACAACTTCCCAGCGGCGTATTGCTTTGACGCTCGGTCAACCAACGTCCCAGCGGCGTATTGGTTTTGTCGATCGTACAACCAAGTGCCAGCGGCGTATTGCTTTCACGCTCGGTGATCCAACGTCCCAGCGGCATATTGCTTTCACGCTCGGTCCAACAACTTCCCAGCGGCGTATTGCTTTGACGCTCGGTCCAACAACGTCCCAGCGGCGTATTGCTTTGACGCTCGGTCAACCAACGTCCCAGCGGCGTATTGCTTTCACGCTCGGTCCAACAACGTCCCAGCGGCGTATTGGTTTTGTCGATCGTACAACCAAGTGCCAGCGGCGTATTGCTTTGACGCTCGGTCCAACAACGTCCCAGCGGCGTATTGCTTTGACATTCGGTCAACCAACGTCCCAGCGGCGTATTGCTTTCACCCTCGGTCCAACAACGTCCCAGCGGCGTATTGGTTTCACGCTCGGTCCAACAACGTCCCAGCGGCGTATTGGTTTTGTCGATCGTACAACCAAGTGCCAGCGGCGTATTGCTTTGACGCTCGGTCCAACAACGTCCCAGCGGCGTATTGCTTTGACATTCGGTCAACCAACGTCCCAGCGGCGTATTGCTTTCACGCTCGGTCAACCAACGTCCCAGCGGCGTATTGGTTTTGTCGATCGTACAACCAAGTGCCAGCGGCGTATTGCTTTCACGCTCGGTCCAACAACGTTCCAGCGGCGTATTGCTTTCACGCTCGGTCATCCAACGTCCCAGCGGCGTATTGCTTTCACGCTCGGTCCAACAACTTCCCAGCGGCGTATTGCTTTGACGCTCGGTCCAACAACGTCCCAGCGGCGTATTGCTTTGACGCTCGGTCAACCAACGTCCCAGCGGCGTATTGCTTTCACGCTCGGTCAACCAACGTCCCAGCGGCGTATTGGTTTTGTCGATCGTACAACCAAGTGCCAGCGGCGTATTGCTTTCACGCTCGGTGATCCAACGTCCCAGCGGCATATTGCTTTCACGCTCGGTCCAACAACTTCCCAGCGGCGTATTGCTTTGACGCTCGGTCCAACAACGTCCCAGCGGCGTATTGCTTTGACGCTCGGTCAACCAACGTCCCAGCGGCGTATTGCTTTCACGCTCGGTCCAACAACTTCCCAGCGGCGTATTGCTTTCACGCTCGGTCCAACAACGTCCCAGCGGCGTATTGGTTTTGTCGATCGTACAACCAAGTGCCAGCGGCGTATTGCTTTGACGCTCGGTCCAACAACGTCCCAGCGGCGTATTGCTTTGACATTCGGTCAACCAACGTCCCAGCGGCGTATTGCTTTCACGCTCGGTCCAACAACGTCCCAGCGGCGTATTGGTTTCACGCTCGGTCCAACAACGTCCCAGCGGCGTATTGGTTTTGTCGATCGTACAACCAAGTGCCAGCGGCGTATTGCTTTGACGCTCGGTCCAACAACGTCCCAGCGGCGTATTGCTTTGACATTCGGTCAACCAACGTCCCAGCGGCGTATTGCTTTCACGCTCGGTCAACCAACGTCCCAGCGGCGTATTGGTTTTGTCGATCGTACAACCAAGTGCCAGCGGCGTATTGCTTTCACGCTCGGTCCAACAACGTTCCAGCGGCGTATTGCTTTCACGCTCGGTCATCCAACGTCCCAGCGGCGTATTGCTTTCACGCTCGGTCCAACAACTTCCCAGCGGCGTATTGCTTTCAGGCTCGGTCATCCAACGTCCCAGCAGCGTATTGCTTTCACGCTCGGTCCAACAACTTCCCAGCGGCGTATTGCTTTGACGCTCGGTCAACCAACGTCCCAGCGGCGTATTGCTTTCACGCTCGGTCAACCAACTTCCCAGCGGCGTATTGCTTTGACGCTCGGTCAACCAACGTCCCAGCGGCGTATTTGTTTTGTCGATCGTACAACCAAGTGCCAGCGGCGTATTGCTTTCACGCTCGGTGATCCAACGTCCCAGCGGCATATTGCTTTCACGCTCGGTCCAACAACTTCCCAGCGGCGTATTGCTTTGACGCTCGGTCCAACAACGTCCCAGCGGCGTATTGCTTTGACGCTCGGTCAACCAACGTCCCAGCGGCGTATTGCTTTCACGCTCGGTCAACCAACTTCCCAGCGGCGTATTGCTTTGACGCTCGGTCAACCAACGTCCCAGCGGCGTATTGCTTTGACGCTCGGTCAACCAACGTTCCAGCGGCGTATTGCTTTCACGCTCGGTCATCCAACGTCCCAGCGGCGTATTGCTTTCACGCTCGGTCCAACAACTTTCCAGCGGCGTATTGCTTTGACGCTCGGTCCAACAACGTCCCAGCGGCGTATTGCTTTGACGCTCGGTCAACCAACGTCCCAGCGGCGTATTGCTTTGACGCTCGGTCAACCAACGTCCCAGCGGCGTATTGCTTTGACGCTCGGTCAACCAACGTCCCAGCGGCGTATTGCTTTCACGCTCGGTCAACCAACGTCCCAGCGGCGTATTGCTTTGACGCTCGGTCAACCAACGTCCCAGCGGCGTATTGGTTTTGTCGATCGTACAACCAAGTGCCAGCGGCGTATTGCTTTCACGCTCGGTGATCCAACGTCCCAGCGGCATATTGCTTTCACGCTCGGTCCAACAACTTCCCAGCGGCGTATTGCTTTGACGCTCGGTCAACCAACGTCCCAGCGGCGTATTGCTTTCACGCTCGGTCCAACAACTTCCCAGCGGCGTATTGCTTCCACGCTCGTTCAACCAACGTCCCAGCGGCGTATTGCTTTGACGCTCGGTCAACCAACGTCCCAGCGGCGTATTGCTTTCAGGCTCGGTCATCCAACGTCCCAGCGGCGTATTGCTTTCAGGCTCGGTCAACCAACTTCCCAGCGGCGTATTGCTTTGACGCTCGGTCAACCAACGTCCCAGCGGCGTATTGGTTTTGTCGATCGTACAACCAAGTGCCAGCGGCGTATTGCTTTCACGCTCGGTGATCCAACGTCCCAGCGGCATATTGCTTTCACGCTCGGTCCAACAACTTCCCAGCGGCGTATTGCTTTGACGCTCGGTCCAACAACGTCCCAGCGGCGTATTGCTTTGACGCTCGGTCAACCAACGTCCCAGCGGCGTATTGCTTTCACGCTCGGTCCAACAACTTCCCAGCGGCGTATTGCTTCCACGCTCGGTCAACCAACGTCCCAGCGGCGTATTGCTTTGACGCTCGGTCAACCAACGTCCCAGCGGCGTATTGCTTTCAGGCTCGGTCATCCAACGTCCCAGCGGCGTATTGCTTTCAGGCTCGGTCAACCAACGTCCCAGCGGCGTATTGCTTTGACGCTCGGTCAACCAACGTCCCAGCGGCGTATTGCTTTCACGCTCGGTCAACCAACGTCCCAGCGGCGTATTGCTTTGACGCTCGGTCAACCAACGTCCCAGCGGCGTATTGCTTTCACGCTCGGTCAACCAACGTCCCAGCGGCGTATTGCTTTGACGCTCGGTCAACCAACGTCCCAGCGGCGTATTGGTTTTGTCGATCGTACAACCAAGTGCCAGCGGCGTATTGCTTTCACGCTCGGTGATCCAACGTCCCAGCGGCATATTGCTTTCACGCTCGGTCCAACAACTTCCCAGCGGCGTATTGCTTTGACGCTCGGTCCAACAACGTCCCAGCGGCGTATTGCTTTGACGCTCGGTCAACCAACGTCCCAGCGGCGTATTGCTTTCACGCTCGGTCCAACAATTTCCCAGCGCCGTATTGCTTCCACGCTCGGTCAACCAACGTCCCAGCGGCGTATTGCTTTGACGCTCGGTCAACCAACGTCCCAGCGGCGTATTGCTTTCAGGCTCGGTCATCCAACGTCCCAGCGGCGTATTGCTTTCAGGCTCGGTCAACCAACGTCCCAGCGGCGTATTGCTTTGACGCTCGGTCACCCAACGTCCCAGCGGCGTATTGCTTTGACGCTCGGTGATCCAACGTCCCAGCGGCATATTGCTTTCACGCTCGGTCCAACAACTTCCCAGCGGCGTATTGCTTTGACGCTCGGTCCAACAACGTCCCAGCGGCGTATTGCTTTGACGCTCGGTCAACCAACGTCCCAGCGGCGTATTGCTTTCACGCTCGGTCCAACAACTTCCCAGCGGCGTATTGCTTTCACGCTCGGTCCAACAACGTCCCAGCGGCGTATTGGTTTTGTCGATCGTACAACCAAGTGCCAGCGGCGTATTGCTTTGACGCTCGGTCCAACAACGTCCCAGCGGCGTATTGCTTTGACATTCGGTCAACCAACGTCCCAGCGGCGTATTGCTTTCACGCTCGGTCCAACAACGTCCCAGCGGCGTATTGGTTTCACGCTCGGTCCAACAACGTCCCAGCGGCGTATTGGTTTTGTCGATCGTACAACCAAGTGCCAGCGGCGTATTGCTTTGACGCTCGGTCCAACAACGTCCCAGCGGCGTATTGCTTTGACATTCGGTCAACCAACATCCCAGCGGCGTATTGCTTTCACGCTCGGTCCAACAACTTCCCAGCGGCGTATTGCTTTGACGCTCGGTCAACCAACGTCCCAGCGGCGTATTGGTTTTGTCGATCGTACAACCAAGTGCCAGCGGCGTATTGCTTTCACGCTCGGTGATCCAACGTCCCAGCGGCATATTGCTTTCACGCTCGGTCCAACAACTTCCCAGCGGCGTATTGCTTTGACGCTCGGTCCAACAACGTCCCAGCGGCGTATTGCTTTGACGCTCGGTCAACCAACGTCCCAGCGGCGTATTGCTTTCACGCTCGGTCCAACAACGTCCCAGCGGCGTATTGGTTTTGTCGATCGTACAACCAAGTGCCAGCGGCGTATTGCTTTGACGCTCGGTCCAACAACGTCCCAGCGGCGTATTGCTTTGACATTCGGTCAACCAACGTCCCAGCGGCGTATTGCTTTCACCCTCGGTCCAACAACGTCCCAGCGGCGTATTGGTTTCACGCTCGGTCCAACAACGTCCCAGCGGCGTATTGGTTTTGTCGATCGTACAACCAAGTGCCAGCGGCGTATTGCTTTGACGCTCGGTCCAACAACGTCCCAGCGGCGTATTGCTTTGACATTCGGTCAACCAACGTCCCAGCGGCGTATTGCTTTCACGCTCGGTCAACCAACGTCCCAGCGGCGTATTGGTTTTGTCGATCGTACAACCAAGTGCCAGCGGCGTATTGCTTTCACGCTCGGTCCAACAACGTTCCAGCGGCGTATTGCTTTCACGCTCGGTCATCCAACGTCCCAGCGGCGTATTGCTTTCACGCTCGGTCCAACAACTTCCCAGCGGCGTATTGCTTTGACGCTCGGTCCAACAACGTCCCAGCGGCGTATTGCTTTGACGCTCGGTCAACCAACGTCCCAGCGGCGTATTGCTTTCACGCTCGGTCAACCAACGTCCCAGCGGCGTATTGGTTTTGTCGATCGTACAACCAAGTGCCAGCGGCGTATTGCTTTCACGCTCGGTGATCCAACGTCCCAGCGGCATATTGCTTTCACGCTCGGTCCAACAACTTCCCAGCGGCGTATTGCTTTGACGCTCGGTCCAACAACGTCCCAGCGGCGTATTGCTTTGACGCTCGGTCAACCAACGTCCCAGCGGCGTATTGCTTTCACGCTCGGTCCAACAACTTCCCAGCGGCGTATTGCTTTCACGCTCGGTCCAACAACGTCCCAGCGGCGTATTGGTTTTGTCGATCGTACAACCAAGTGCCAGCGGCGTATTGCTTTGACGCTCGGTCCAACAACGTCCCAGCGGCGTATTGCTTTGACATTCGGTCAACCAACGTCCCAGCGGCGTATTGCTTTCACGCTCGGTCCAACAACGTCCCAGCGGCGTATTGGTTTCACGCTCGGTCCAACAACGTCCCAGCGGCGTATTGGTTTTGTCGATCGTACAACCAAGTGCCAGCGGCGTATTGCTTTGACGCTCGGTCCAACAACGTCCCAGCGGCGTATTGCTTTGACATTCGGTCAACCAACGTCCCAGCGGCGTATTGCTTTCACGCTCGGTCAACCAACGTCCCAGCGGCGTATTGGTTTTGTCGATCGTACAACCAAGTGCCAGCGGCGTATTGCTTTCACGCTCGGTCCAACAACGTTCCAGCGGCGTATTGCTTTCACGCTCGGTCATCCAACGTCCCAGCGGCGTATTGCTTTCACGCTCGGTCCAACAACTTCCCAGCGGCGTATTGCTTTGACGCTGGGTCCAACAACGTCCCAGCGGCGTATTGCTTTGACGCTCGGTCAACCAACGTCCCAGCGGCGTATTGCTTTCACGCTCGGTCAACCAACGTCCCAGCGGCGTATTGGTTTTGTCGATCGTACAACCAAGTGCCAGCGGCGTATTGCTTTCACGCTCGGTGATCCAACGTCCCAGCGGCATATTGCTTTCACGCTCGGTCCAACAACTTCCCAGCGGCGTATTGCTTTGACGCTCGGTCCAACAACGTCCCAGCGGCGTATTGCTTTGACGCTCGGTCAACCAACGTCCCAGCGGCGTATTGCTTTCACGCTCGGTCCAACAACTTCCCAGCGCCGTATTGCTTCCACGCTCGGTCAACCAACGTCCCAGCGGCGTATTGCTTTGACGCTCGGTCAACCAACGTCCCAGCGGCGTATTGCTTTCAGGCTCGGTCATCCAACGTCCCAGCGGCGTATTGCTTTCAGGCTCGGTCAACCAACGTCCCAGCGGCGTATTGCTTTGACGCTCGGTCACCCAACGTCCCAGCGGCGTATTGCTTTGACGCTCGGTGATCCAACGTCCCAGCGGCATATTGCTTTCACGCTCGGTCCAACAACTTCCCAGCGGCGTATTGCTTTGACGCTCGGTCCAACAACGTCCCAGCGGCGTATTGCTTTGACGCTCGGTCAACCAACGTCCCAGCGGCGTATTGCTTTCACGCTCGGTCCAACAACTTCCCAGCGGCGTATTGCTTTCACGCTCGGTCCAACAACGTCCCAGCGGCGTATTGGTTTTGTCGATCGTACAACCAAGTGCCAGCGGCGTATTGCTTTGACGCTCGGTCCAACAACGTCCCAGCGGCGTATTGCTTTGACATTCGGTCAACCAACATCCCAGCGGCGTATTGCTTTCACGCTCGGTCCAACAACTTCCCAGCGGCGTATTGCTTTGACGCTCGGTCAACCAACGTCCCAGCGGCGTATTGGTTTTGTCGATCGTACAACCAAGTGCCAGCGGCGTATTGCTTTCACGCTCGGTGATCCAACGTCCCAGCGGCATATTGCTTTCACGCTCGGTCCAACAACTTCCCAGCGGCGTATTGCTTTGACGCTCGGTCCAACAACGTCCCAGCGGCGTATTGCTTTGACGCTCGGTCAACCAACGTCCCAGCGGCGTATTGCTTTCACGCTCGGTCCAACAACGTCCCAGCGGCGTATTGGTTTTGTCGATCGTACAACCAAGTGCCAGCGGCGTATTGCTTTGACGCTCGGTCCAACAACGTCCCAGCGGCGTATTGCTTTGACATTCGGTCAACCAACGTCCCAGCGGCGTATTGCTTTCACCCTCGGTCCAACAACGTCCCAGCGGCGTATTGGTTTCACGCTCGGTCCAACAACGTCCCAGCGGCGTATTGGTTTTGTCGATCGTACAACCAAGTGCCAGCGGCGTATTGCTTTGACGCTCGGTCCAACAACGTCCCAGCGGCGTATTGCTTTGACATTCGGTCAACCAACGTCCCAGCGGCGTATTGCTTTCACGCTCGGTCAACCAACGTCCCAGCGGCGTATTGGTTTTGTCGATCGTACAACCAAGTGCCAGCGGCGTATTGCTTTCACGCTCGGTCCAACAACGTTCCAGCGGCGTATTGCTTTCACGCTCGGTCATCCAACGTCCCAGCGGCGTATTGCTTTCACGCTCGGTCCAACAACTTCCCAGCGGCGTATTGCTTTGACGCTCGGTCCAACAACGTCCCAGCGGCGTATTGCTTTGACGCTCGGTCAACCAACGTCCCAGCGGCGTATTGCTTTCACGCTCGGTCAACCAACGTCCCAGCGGCGTATTGGTTTTGTCGATCGTACAACCAAGTGCCAGCGGCGTATTGCTTTCACGCTCGGTGATCCAACGTCCCAGCGGCATATTGCTTTCACGCTCGGTCCAACAACTTCCCAGCGGCGTATTGCTTTGACGCTCGGTCCAACAACGTCCCAGCGGCGTATTGCTTTGACGCTCGGTCAACCAACGTCCCAGCGGCGTATTGCTTTCACGCTCGGTCCAACAACTTCCCAGCGGCGTATTGCTTTCACGCTCGGTCCAACAACGTCCCAGCGGCGTATTGGTTTTGTCGATCGTACAACCAAGTGCCAGCGGCGTATTGCTTTGACGCTCGGTCCAACAACGTCCCAGCGGCGTATTGCTTTGACATTCGGTCAACCAACGTCCCAGCGGCGTATTGCTTTCACGCTCGGTCCAACAACGTCCCAGCGGCGTATTGGTTTCACGCTCGGTCCAACAACGTCCCAGCGGCGTATTGGTTTTGTCGATCGTACAACCAAGTGCCAGCGGCGTATTGCTTTGACGCTCGGTCCAACAACGTCCCAGCGGCGTATTGCTTTGACATTCGGTCAACCAACGTCCCAGCGGCGTATTGCTTTCACGCTCGGTCAACCAACGTCCCAGCGGCGTATTGGTTTTGTCGATCGTACAACCAAGTGCCAGCGGCGTATTGCTTTCACGCTCGGTCCAACAACGTTCCAGCGGCGTATTGCTTTCACGCTCGGTCATCCAACGTCCCAGCGGCGTATTGCTTTCACGCTCGGTCCAACAACTTCCCAGCGGCGTATTGCTTTGACGCTGGGTCCAACAACGTCCCAGCGGCGTATTGCTTTGACGCTCGGTCAACCAACGTCCCAGCGGCGTATTGCTTTCACGCTCGGTCAACCAACGTCCCAGCGGCGTATTGGTTTTGTCGATCGTACAACCAAGTGCCAGCGGCGTATTGCTTTCACGCTCGGTGATCCAACGTCCCAGCGGCATATTGCTTTCACGCTCGGTCCAACAACTTCCCAGCGGCGTATTGCTTTGACGCTCGGTCGAACAACGTCCAAGCGGCGTATTGCTTTCAGGCTCGGTCATCCAACGTCCCAGCAGCGTATTGCTTTCACGCTCGGTCCAACAACTTCCCAGCGGCGTATTGCTTTGACGCTCGGTCAACCAACGTCCCAGCGGCGTATTGCTTTCACGCTCGGTCAACCAACTTCCCAGCGGCGTATTGCTTTGACGCTCGGTCAACCAACGTCCCAGCGGCGTATTTGTTTTGTCGATCGTACAACCAAGTGCCAGCGGCGTATTGCTTTCACGCTCGGTGATCCAACGTCCCAGCGGCATATTGCTTTCACGCTCGGTCCAACAACTTCCCAGCGGCGTATTGCTTTGACGCTCGGTCCAACAACGTCCCAGCGGCGTATTGCTTTGACGCTCGGTCAACCAACGTCCCAGCGGCGTATTGCTTTCACGCTCGGTCAACCAACTTCCCAGCGGCGTATTGCTTTGACGCTCGGTCAACCAACGTCCCAGCGGCGTATTGCTTTGACGCTCGGTCAACCAACGTTCCAGCGGCGTATTGCTTTCACGCTCGGTCATCCAACGTCCCAGCGGCGTATTGCTTTCACGCTCGGTCCAACAACTTTCCAGCGGCGTATTGCTTTGACGCTCGGTCCAACAACGTCCCAGCGGCGTATTGCTTTGACGCTCGGTCAACCAACGTCCCAGCGGCGTATTGCTTTGACGCTCGGTCAACCAACGTCCCAGCGGCGTATTGCTTTGACGCTCGGTCAACCAACGTCCCAGCGGCGTATTGCTTTCACGCTCGGTCAACCAACGTCCCAGCGGCGTATTGCTTTGACGCTCGGTCAACCAACGTCCCAGCGGCGTATTGGTTTTGTCGATCGTACAACCAAGTGCCAGCGGCGTATTGCTTTCACGCTCGGTGATCCAACGTCCCAGCGGCATATTGCTTTCACGCTCGGTCCAACAACTTCCCAGCGGCGTATTGCTTTGACGCTCGGTCAACCAACGTCCCAGCGGCGTATTGCTTTCACGCTCGGTCCAACAACTTCCCAGCGGCGTATTGCTTCCACGCTCGTTCAACCAACGTCCCAGCGGCGTATTGCTTTGACGCTCGGTCAACCAACGTCCCAGCGGCGTATTGCTTTCAGGCTCGGTCATCCAACGTCCCAGCGGCGTATTGCTTTCAGGCTCGGTCAACCAACTTCCCAGCGGCGTATTGCTTTGACGCTCGGTCAACCAACGTCCCAGCGGCGTATTGGTTTTGTCGATCGTACAACCAAGTGCCAGCGGCGTATTGCTTTCACGCTCGGTGATCCAACGTCCCAGCGGCATATTGCTTTCACGCTCGGTCCAACAACTTCCCAGCGGCGTATTGCTTTGACGCTCGGTCCAACAACGTCCCAGCGGCGTATTGCTTTGACGCTCGGTCAACCAACGTCCCAGCGGCGTATTGCTTTCACGCTCGGTCCAACAACTTCCCAGCGGCGTATTGCTTCCACGCTCGGTCAACCAACGTCCCAGCGGCGTATTGCTTTGACGCTCGGTCAACCAACGTCCCAGCGGCGTATTGCTTTCAGGCTCGGTCATCCAACGTCCCAGCGGCGTATTGCTTTCAGGCTCGGTCAACCAACGTCCCAGCGGCGTATTGCTTTGACGCTCGGTCAACCAACGTCCCAGCGGCGTATTGCTTTCACGCTCGGTCAACCAACGTCCCAGCGGCGTATTGCTTTGACGCTCGGTGAACCAACGTCCCAGTGGCGTATTGGTTTTGTCGATCGTACAACCAAGTGCCAGCGGCGTATTGCTTTCACGCTCGGTCCAACAACGTCCCAGCGGCGTATTGCTTTGACGCTCGGTCAACCCACGTCCCAGCGGCGTATTGCTTTCACGCTCGGTCAACCAACGTCCCAGCGGCGTATTGCTTTCACGCTCGGTCCAACAACGTCCCAGCGGCGTATTGCTTTCACGCTCGGTCCAACAACGTCCCAGCGGCGTATTGCTTTGACGCTCGGTCAACCAACGTCCCAGCGGCGTATTGCTTTGACGCTCGGTCAACCAACGTCCCAGCGGCGTATTGCTTTGACGCTCGGTCAACCAACGTCCCAGCGGCGTATTGCTTTGACGCTCGGTCAACCAACGTCCCAGCGGCGTATTGGTTTTGTCGATCGTACAACCAAGTGCCAGCGGCGTATTGCTTTCACGCTCGGTGATCCAACGTCCTAGCGGCATATTGCTTTCACGCTCGGTCCAACAACTTCCCAGCGGCGTATTGCTTTGACGCTCGGTCCAACAACGTCCCAGCGGCGTATTGCTTTGACGCTCGGTCAACCAACGTCCCAGCGGCGTATTGCTTTCACGCTCGGTCCAACAACTTCCCAGCGGCGTATTGCTTTCACGCTCGGTCCAACAACGTCCCAGCGGCGTATTGGTTTTGTCGATCGTACAACCAAGTGCCAGCGGCGTATTGCTTTGACGCTCGGTCCAACAACGTCCCAGCGGCGTATTGCTTTGACATTCGGTCAACCAACGTCCCAGCGGCGTATTGCTTTCACGCTCGGTCCAACAACGTCCCAGCGGCGTATTGGTTTTGTCGATCGTACAACCAAGTGCCAGCGGCGTATTGCTTTGACGCTCGGTCCAACAACGTCCCAGCGGCGTATTGCTTTGACATTCGGTCAACCAACGTCCCAGCGGCGTATTGCTTTCACGCTCGGTCAACCAACGTCCCAGCGGCGTATTGCTTTGACGCTCGGTCAACCAACGTCCCAGCGGCGTATTGGTTTTGTCGATCGTACAACCAAGTGCCAGCGGCGTATTGCTTTCACGCTCGGTGATCCAACGTCCCAGCGGCATATTGCTTTCACGCTCGGTCCAACAACTTCCCAGCGGCGTATTGCTTTGACGCTCGGTCCAACAACGTCCCAGCGGCGTATTGCTTTGACGCTCGGTCAACCAACGTCCCAGCGGCGTATTGCTTTCACGCTCGGTCCAACAACTTCCCAGCGGCGTATTGCTTCCACGCTCGGTCAACCAACGTCCCAGCGGCGTATTGCTTTGACGCTCGGTCAACCAACGTTCCAGCGGCGTATTGCTTTCACGCTCGGTCATCCAACGTCCCAGCGGCGTATTGCTTTCACGCTCGGTCCAACAACTTCCCAGCGGCGTATTGCTTTGACGCTCGGTCCAACAACGTCCCAGCGGCGTATTGCTTTGACGCTCGGTCAACCAACGTCCCAGCGGCGTATTGCTTTGACGCTCGGTCAACCAACGTCCCAGCGGCGTATTGCTTTGACGCTCGGTCAACCAACGTCCCAGCGGCGTATTGCTTTGACGCTCGGTCAACCAACGTCCCAGCGGCGTATTGCTTTGACGCTCGGTCAACCAGCGTCCCAGCGGCGTATTGCTTTGACGCTCGGTCAACCAACGTCCCAGCGGCGTATTGCTTTCACGCTCGGTCAACCAACGTCCCAGCGGCGTATTGCTTTGACGCTCGGTCAACCAACGTCCCAGCGGCGTATTGGTTTTGTCGATCGTACAACCAAGTGCCAGCGGCGTATTGCTTTCACGCTCGGTGATCCAACGTCCCAGCGGCATATTGCTTTCACGCTCGGTCCAACAACTTCCCAGCGGCGTATTGCTTTGACGCTCGGTCCAACAACGTCCCAGCGGCGTATTGCTTTGACGCTCGGTCAACCAACGTCCCAGCGGCGTATTGCTTTCACGCTCGGTCCAACAACTTCCCAGCGGCGTATTGCTTCCACGCTCGGTCAACCAACGTCCCAGCGGCGTATTGCTTTGACGCTCGGTCAACCAACGTCCCAGCGGCGTATTGCTTTCAGGCTCGGTCATCCAACGTCCCAGCGGCGTATTGCTTTCAGGCTCGGTCAACCAACGTCCCAGCGGCGTATTGCTTTGACGCTCGGTCAACCAACGTCCCAGCGGCGTATTGCTTTCACGCTCGGTCAGCCAACGTCCCAGCGGCGTATTGCTTTGACGCTCGGTGAACCAACGTCCCAGTGGCGTATTGGTTTTGTCGATCGTACAACCAAGTGCCAGCGGCGTATTGCTTTCACGCTCGGTCCAACAACGTCCCAGCGGCGTATTGCTTTGACGCTCGGTCAACCAACGTCCCAGCGGCGTATTGCTTTGACATTCGGTCAACCAACGTCCCAGCGGCGTATTGCTTTCACGCTCGGTCCAACAACTTCCCAGCGGCGTATTGCTTTCACGCTCGGTCCAACAACGTCCCAGCGGCGTATTGGTTTTGTCGATCGTACAACCAAGTGCCAGCGGCGTATTGCTTTGACGCTCGGTCCAACAACGTCCCAGCGGCGTATTGCTTTGACATTCGGTCAACCAACGTCCCAGCGGCGTATTGCTTTCACGCTCGGTCCAACAACGTCCCAGCGGTGTATTGGTTTTGTCGATCGTACAACCAAGTGCCAGCGGCGTATTGCTTTGACGCTCGGTCCAACAACGTCCCAGCGGCGTATTGCTTTGACATTCGGTCAACCAACGTCCCAGCGGCGTATTGCTTTCACGCTCGGTCAACCAACGTCCCAGCGGCGTATTGCTTTGACGCTCGGTCAACCAACGTCCCAGCGGCGTATTGGTTTTGTCGATCGTACAACCAAGTGCCAGCGGCGTATTGCTTTCACGCTCGGTGATCCAACGTCCCAGCGGCATATTGCTTTCACGCTCGGTCCAACAACTTCCCAGCGGCGTATTGCTTTGACGCTCGGTCCAACAACGTCCCAGCGGCGTATTGCTTTGACGCTCGGTCAACCAACGTCCCAGCGGCGTATTGCTTTCACGCTCGGTCCAACAACTTCCCAGCGGCGTATTGCTTTCACGCTCGGTCCAACAACGTCCCAGCGGCGTATTGGTTTTGTCGATCGTACAACCAAGTGCCAGCGGCGTATTGCTTTGACGCTCGGTCCAACAACGTCCCAGCGGCGTATTGCTTTGACATTCGGTCAACCAACGTCCCAGCGGCGTATTGCTTTCACGCTCGGTGCAACAACGTCCCAGCGGCGTATTGGTTTCACGCTCGGTCCAACAACGTCCCAGCGGCGTATTGGTTTCACGCTCGGTCCAACAACGTCCCAGCGGCGTATTGGTTTTGTCGATCGTACAACCAAGTGCCAGCGGCGTATTGCTTTGACGCTCGGTCAACCAACGTCCCAGCGGCGTATTGCTTTGACGCTCGGTCAACCAACGTCCCAGCGGCGTATTGCTTTGACGCTCGGTCAACCAACGTCCCAGCGGCGTATTGCTTTCACGCTCGGTCAACCAACGTCCCAGCGGCGTATTGCTTTGACGCTCGGTCAACCAACGTCCCAGCGGCGTATTGCTTTGACGCTCGGTCAACCAACGTCCCAGCGGCGTATTGCTTTGACGCTCGGTCCAACAACGTTCCAGCGGCGTATTGCTTTCACGCTCGGTCATCCAACGTCCCAGCGGCGTATTGCTTTCACGGTCGGTCCAACAACTTCCCAGCGGCGTATTGCTTTGACGCTCGGTCCAACAACGTCCCAGCGGCGTATTGCTTTGACGCTCGGTCAACCAACGTCCCAGCGGCGTATTGGTTTTGTCGATCGTACAACCAAGTGCCAGCGGCGTATTGCTTTCACGCTCGGTGATCCAACGTCCCAGCGGCATATTGCTTTCACGCTCGGTCCAACAACTTCCCAGCGGCGTATTGCTTTGACGCTCGGTCCAACAACGTCCCAGCGGCGTATTGCTTTCACGCTCGGTCAACCAACGTCCCAGCGGCGTATTGCTTTCACGCTCGGTCCAACAACTTCCCAGCGGCGTATTGCTTCCACGCTCGGTCAACCAACGTCCCAGCGGCGTATTGCTTTGACGCTCGGTCAACCAACGTCCCAGCGGCGTATTGCTTTCAGGCTCGGTCATCCAACGTCCCAGCGGCGTATTGCTTTCAGGCTCGGTCATCCAACGTCCCAGCGGCGTATTGCTTTCACGCTCGGTCCAACAACGTCCCAGCGGCGTATTGCTTTCACGCTCGGTCAACCAACGTCCCAGCGGCGTATTGCTTTGACGCTCGGTCAACCAACGTCCCAGCGGCGTATTGCTTTCACGCTCGGTCAACCAACGTCCCAGCGGCGTATTGCTTTGACGCTCGGTGAACCAACGTCCCAGTGGCGTATTGGTTTTGTCGATCGTACAACCAAGTGCCAGCGGCGTATTGCTTTCACGCTCGGTCCAACAACGTCCCAGCGGCGTATTGCTTTGACGCTCGGTCAACCAACGTCCCAGCGGCGTATTGCTTTCACGCTCGGTCAACCAACGTCCCAGCGGCGTATTGCTTTGACGCTCGGTCAACCAACGTCCCAGCGGCGTATTGCTTTCACGCTCGGTCAACCAACGTCCCAGCGGCGTATTGCTTTGACGCTCGGTCCAACAACTTCCCAGCGGCGTATTGCTTCCACGCTCGGTCCAACAACGTCCCAGCGGCGTATTGCTTTCACGCTCGGTCGAACAACGTCCAAGCGGCGTATTGCTTTCAGGCTCGGTCATCCAACGTCCCAGCGGCGTATTGCTTTCACGCTCGGTCCAACAACTTCCCAGCGGCGTATTGCTTTCACGCTCGGTCCAACAACGTCCCAGCGGCGTATTGCTTTGACATTCGGTCAACCAACGTCCCAGCGGCGTATTGCTTTCACGCTCGGTCCAACAACGTCCCAGCGGCGTATTGGTTTCACGCTCGGTCCAACAACGTCCCAGCGGCGTATTGGTTTTGTCGATCGTACAACCAAGTGCCAGCGGCGTATTGCTTTGACGCTCGGTCCAACAACGTCCCAGCGGCGTATTGCTTTGACATTCGGTCAACCAACGTCCCAGCGGCATATTGCTTTCACGCTCGGTCAACCAACGTCCCAGCGGCGTATTGGTTTTGTCGATCGTACAACCAAGTGCCAGCGGCGTATTGCTTTCACGCTCGGTCCAACAACGTTCCAGCGGCGTATTGCTTTCACGCTCGGTCATCCAACGTCCCAGCGGCGTATTGCTTTCACGCTCGGTCCAACAACTTCCCAGCGGCGTATTGCTTTGACGCTCGGTCCAACAACGTCCCAGCGGCGTATTGCTTTGACGCTCGGTCAACCAACGTCCCAGCGGCGTATTGCTTTCACGCTCGGTCAACCAACGTCCCAGCGGCGTATTGGTTTTGTCGATCGTACAACCAAGTGCCAGCGGCGTATTGCTTTCACGCTCGGTGATCCAACGTCCCAGCGGCATATTGCTTTCACGCTCGGTCCAACAACGTCCCAGCGGCGTATTGCTTTCACGCTCGGTCGAACAACGTCCAAGCGGCGTATTGCTTTCAGGCTCGGTCATCCAACGTCCCAGCGGCGTATTGCTTTCACGCTCGGTCCAACAACTTCCCAGCGGCGTATTGCTTTGACGCTCGGTCAACCAACGTCCCAGCGGCGTATTGCTTTCACGCTCGGTCAACCAACGTCCCAGCGGCGTATTGCTTTGACGCTCGGTCAACCAACGTCCCAGCGGCGTATTGCTTTGACGCTCGGTCAACCAACGTCCCAGCGGCGTATTGCTTTCACGCTCTGTCAACCAACGTCCCAGCGGCGTATTGCTTTGACGCTCGGTGAACCAACGTCCCAGTGGCGTATTGGTTTTGTCGATCGTACAACCAAGTACCAGCGGCGTATTGCTTTCACGCTCGGTCCAACAACGTCCCAGCGGCGTATTGCTTTGACGCTGGGTCAACCAACGTCCCAGCGGCGTATTGCTTTCACGCTCGGTCAACCAACGTCCCAGCGGCGTATTGCTTTGACGCTCGGTCAACCAACGTCCCAGCGGCGTATTGCTTTCACGCTCGGTCAACCAACGTCCCAGCGGCGTATTGCTTTGACGCTCGGTCCAACAACTTCCCAGCGGCGTATTGCTTCCACGCTCGGTCCAACAACGTCCCAGCGGCGTATTGCTTTCACGCTCGGTCCAACAACGTCCCAGCGGCGTATTGCTTTCAGGCTCGGTCATCCAACGTCCCAGCGGCGTATTGCTTTCACGCTCGGGCCAACAACTTCCCAGCGGCGTATTGCTTTCACGCTCGGTGATCCAACGTCCCAGCGGCATATTGCTTTCACGCTCGGTCCAACAACGTCCCAGCGGCGTATTGCTTTGACGCTCGGTCAACCAACGTCCCAGCGGCGTATTGCTTTCACGCTCGGTCAACCAACGTCCCAGCGGCGTATTGCTTTGACGCTCGGTCAACCAACGTCCCAGCGGCGTATTGCTTTCACGCTCGGTCAACCAACGTCCCAGCGGCGTATTGCTTTGACGCTCGGTCCAACAACTTCCCAGCGGCGTATTGCTTCCACGCTCGGTCCAACAACGTCCCAGCGGCGTATTGCTTTCACGCTCGGTCGAACAACGTCCAAGCGGCGTATTGCTTTCAGGCTCGGTCATCCAACGTCCCAGCGGCGTATTGCTTTCACGCTCGGTCCAACAACTTCCCAGCGGCGTATTGCTTTCACGCTCGGTCCAACAACGTCCCAGCGGCGTATTGGTTTTGTCGATCGTACAACCAAGTGCCAGCGGCGTATTGCTTTGACGCTCGGTCCAACAACGTCCCAGCGGCGTATTGCTTTGACATTCGGTCAACCAACGTCCCAGCGGCGTATTGCTTTCACGCTCGGTCCAACAACGTCCCAGCGGCGTATTGGTTTCACGCTCGGTCCAACAACGTCCCAGCGGCGTATTGGTTTTGTCGATCGTACAACCAAGTGCCAGCGGCGTATTGCTTTGACGCTCGGTCCAACAACGTCCCAGCGGCGTATTGCTTTGACATTCGGTCAACCAACGTCCCAGCGGCATATTGCTTTCACGCTCGGTCAACCAACGTCCCAGCGGCGTATTGGTTTTGTCGATCGTACAACCAAGTGCCAGCGGCGTATTGCTTTCACGCTCGGTCCAACAACGTTCCAGCGGCGTATTGCTTTCACGCTCGGTCATCCAACGTCCCAGCGGCGTATTGCTTTCACGCTCGGTCCAACAACTTCCCAGCGGCGTATTGCTTTGACGCTCGGTCCAACAACGTCCCAGCGGCGTATTGCTTTGACGCTCGGTCAACCAACGTCCCAGCGGCGTATTGCTTTCACGCTCGGTCAACCAACGTCCCAGCGGCGTATTGGTTTTGTCGATCGTACAACCAAGTGCCAGCGGCGTATTGCTTTCACGCTCGGTGATCCAACGTCCCAGCGGCATATTGCTTTCACGCTCGGTCCAACAACGTCCCAGCGGCGTATTGCTTTCACGCTCGGTCGAACAACGTCCAAGCGGCGTATTGCTTTCAGGCTCGGTCATCCAACGTCCCAGCGGCGTATTGCTTTCACGCTCGGTCCAACAACTTCCCAGCGGCGTATTGCTTTGACGCTCGGTCAACCAACGTCCCAGCGGCGTATTGCTTTCACGCTCGGTCAACCAACGTCCCAGCGGCGTATTGCTTTGACGCTCGGTCAACCAACGTCCCAGCGGCGTATTGCTTTGACGCTCGGTCAACCAACGTCCCAGCGGCGTATTGCTTTCACGCTCTGTCAACCAACGTCCCAGCGGCGTATTGCTTTGACGCTCGGTGAACCAACGTCCCAGTGGCGTATTGGTTTTGTCGATCGTACAACCAAGTACCAGCGGCGTATTGCTTTCACGCTCGGTCCAACAACGTCCCAGCGGCGTATTGCTTTGACGCTGGGTCAACCAACGTCCCAGCGGCGTATTGCTTTCACGCTCGGTCAACCAACGTCCCAGCGGCGTATTGCTTTGACGCTCGGTCAACCAACGTCCCAGCGGCGTATTGCTTTCACGCTCGGTCAACCAACGTCCCAGCGGCGTATTGCTTTGACGCTCGGTCCAACAACTTCCCAGCGGCGTATTGCTTCCACGCTCGGTCCAACAACGTCCCAGCGGCGTATTGCTTTCACGCTCGGTCCAACAACGTCCCAGCGGCGTATTGCTTTCAGGCTCGGTCATCCAACGTCCCAGCGGCGTATTGCTTTCACGCTCGGGCCAACAACTTCCCAGCGGCGTATTGCTTTCACGCTCGGTGATCCAACGTCCCAGCGGCATATTGCTTTCACGCTCGGTCCAACAACTTCCCAGCGGCGTATTGCTTTGACGCTCGGTCCAACAACGTCCCAGCGGCGTATTGCTTTGACGCTCGGTCAACCAACGTCCCAGCGGCGTATTGCTTTCACGCTCGGTCCAACAACTTCCCAGCGGCGTATTGCTTCCACGCTCGGTCAACCAACGTCCCAGCGGCATATTGCTTTGACGCTCGGTCAACCAACGTCCCAGCGGCGTATTGCTTTGACGCTCGGTCAACCAACGTCCCAGCGGCGTATTGCTTTGACGCTCGGTCAACCAACGTCCCAGCGGCGTATTGCTTTCACGCTCGGTCAACCAACGTCCCAGCGGCGTATTGCTTTGACGCTCGGTCAACCAACGTCCCAGCGGCGTATTGCTTTGACGCTCGGTCAACCAACGTCCCAGCGGCGTATTGCTTTCACGCTCGGTCAACCAACGTCCCAGCGGCGTATTGCTTTGACGCTCGGTCAACCAACGTCCCAGCGGCGTATTGCTTTGACGCTCGGTCAACCAACGTCCCAGCGGCGTATTGCTTTGACGCTCGGTCCAACAACGTTCCAGCGGCGTATTGCTTTCACGCTCGGTCATCCAACGTCCCAGCGGCGTATTGCTTTCACGGTCGGTCCAACAACTTCCCAGCGGCGTATTGCTTTGACGCTCGGTCCAACAACGTCCCAGCGGCGTATTGCTTTGACGCTCGGTCAACCAACGTCCCAGCGGCGTATTGGTTTTGTCGATCGTACAACCAAGTGCCAGCGGCGTATTGCTTTCACGCTCGGTGATCCAACGTCCCAGCGGCATATTGCTTTCACGCTCGGTCCAACAACTTCCCAGCGGCGTATTGCTTTGACGCTCGGTCCAACAACGTCCCAGCGGCGTATTGCTTTCACGCTCGGTCAACCAACGTCCCAGCGGCGTATTGCTTTCACGCTCGGTCCAACAACTTCCCAGCGGCGTATTGCTTCCACGCTCGGTCAACCAACGTCCCAGCGGCGTATTGCTTTGACGCTCGGTCAACCAACGTCCCAGCGGCGTATTGCTTTCAGGCTCGGTCATCCAACGTCCCAGCGGCGTATTGCTTTCAGGCTCGGTCATCCAACGTCCCAGCGGCGTATTGCTTTCACGCTCGGTCCAACAACGTCCCAGCGGCGTATTGCTTTCACGCTCGGTCAACCAACGTCCCAGCGGCGTATTGCTTTGACGCTCGGTCAACCAACGTCCCAGCGGCGTATTGCTTTCACGCTCGGTCAACCAACGTCCCAGCGGCGTATTGCTTTGACGCTCGGTGAACCAACGTCCCAGTGGCGTATTGGTTTTGTCGATCGTACAACCAAGTGCCAGCGGCGTATTGCTTTCACGCTCGGTCCAACAACGTCCCAGCGGCGTATTGCTTTGACGCTCGGTCAACCAACGTCCCAGCGGCGTATTGCTTTCACGCTCGGTCAACCAACGTCCCAGCGGCGTATTGCTTTGACGCTCGGTCAACCAACGTCCCAGCGGCGTATTGCTTTCACGCTCGGTCAACCAACGTCCCAGCGGCGTATTGCTTTGACGCTCGGTCCAACAACTTCCCAGCGGCGTATTGCTTCCACGCTCGGTCCAACAACGTCCCAGCGGCGTATTGCTTTCACGCTCGGTCGAACAACGTCCAAGCGGCGTATTGCTTTCAGGCTCGGTCATCCAACGTCCCAGCGGCGTATTGCTTTCACGCTCGGTCCAACAACTTCCCAGCGGCGTATTGCTTTCACGCTCGGTCCAACAACGTCCCAGCGGCGTATTGGTTTTGTCGATCGTACAACCAAGTGCCAGCGGCGTATTGCTTTGACGCTCGGTCCAACAACGTCCCAGCGGCGTATTGCTTTGACATTCGGTCAACCAACGTCCCAGCGGCATATTGCTTTCACGCTCGGTCAACCAACGTCCCAGCGGCGTATTGGTTTTGTCGATCGTACAACCAAGTGCCAGCGGCGTATTGCTTTCACGCTCGGTCCAACAACGTTCCAGCGGCGTATTGCTTTCACGCTCGGTCATCCAACGTCCCAGCGGCGTATTGCTTTCACGCTCGGTCCAACAACTTCCCAGCGGCGTATTGCTTTGACGCTCGGTCCAACAACGTCCCAGCGGCGTATTGCTTTGACGCTCGGTCAACCAACGTCCCAGCGGCGTATTGCTTTCACGCTCGGTCAACCAACGTCCCAGCGGCGTATTGGTTTTGTCGATCGTACAACCAAGTGCCAGCGGCGTATTGCTTTCACGCTCGGTGATCCAACGTCCCAGCGGCATATTGCTTTCACGCTCGGTCCAACAACGTCCCAGCGGCGTATTGCTTTCACGCTCGGTCGAACAACGTCCAAGCGGCGTATTGCTTTCAGGCTCGGTCATCCAACGTCCCAGCGGCGTATTGCTTTCACGCTCGGTCCAACAACTTCCCAGCGGCGTATTGCTTTGACGCTCGGTCAACCAACGTCCCAGCGGCGTATTGCTTTCACGCTCGGTCAACCAACGTCCCAGCGGCGTATTGCTTTGACGCTCGGTCAACCAACGTCCCAGCGGCGTATTGCTTTGACGCTCGGTCAACCAACGTCCCAGCGGCGTATTGCTTTCACGCTCTGTCAACCAACGTCCCAGCGGCGTATTGCTTTGACGCTCGGTGAACCAACGTCCCAGTGGCGTATTGGTTTTGTCGATCGTACAACCAAGTACCAGCGGCGTATTGCTTTCACGCTCGGTCCAACAACGTCCCAGCGGCGT